>SRHC01002235.1:0-48435 GCA_004794325.1 Pomacea maculata
CCACAGTAATGAGAGACCTCACCAGTGTCCTGTCTGTGATGTAGCCTTTAAAACATCTCGTGACCATAAAAAGCACATGATTACCCACAGTGTTTTGAAGCCTCACCAGTGTACTGCATGTCCTTTATCTTTCAAAAGATTAAAGAGCCTGAAAAAGCACATAGTGGTTCACAGTGATGAGAAACCTCACCAGTGTACTGTATGTCATTTATCTTTCAAAAGATTAAAGAGCCTGAAAAGGCACAAAGTGGTTCACAGTGATGAGAAACCTCACCAGTGTACTGTATGTCCTTTATCTTTCAAAAGATTAGATACCCTGAAACAGCACATGGTGACTCACAGTGACTTGAAACCTCACCAGTGTACTGTATGTCCGTTAGCTTTCAGAACATTAGCTACCCTAAAAAAACACATGGTGACCCACAGTAACGAGAGACCTCACCAGTGTTCTGTCTGTGATGTAGCCTTTAATACATCTCGTGACCATAAAAAGCACATGATAACCCACAGTGTTTTGAAACCTTACCAGTGTACTGGATGTCCTTTATCTTTCAAAAGATTAAATAGCCTGAAAAAGCATGTAGTGGTTCACAGTGATGAGAAACCTCACCAGTGTACTGTATGTCCTTTAGCTTTCAAAAGGTTAGATAGCCTGAAAAGGCACATAGTGGTTCACAGTGATGAGAAACCTCACCAGTGTACTGTATGTCCTTTAGCTTTCAAAAGATTAAAGAGCCTGAAAAAGCACATAGTGGTTCACAGTGATGAGAAACCTCACCAGTGTACTGTATGTCCTTTAGCTTTCAAAAGAAGAGATACCCTAAAACAGCACATGGTGACTCACGTGATGTGCAGTGTATGTAAGAAATTTTGTAATCGGTCAGTTGAGTTAAAAAAGCACATGCGCACCCACAGGGATGTGACCTCACCTGTACCATCTGACTAGAGGTAGTTCCAAGCAGAGGGCAGTATTAAACACAGCATGATAATTAACAGGGATGTGAAATCTCATGAGTGCAGTGTATGTGAAAGTGGTATGCTATCAGTGAGACACCTTAAGAGCAATGTGTGTAAAGTTTTTTTAAAACTTTTAAACAGTGCAGTGTTATGTAAGGTTGTCTGTGAATGACACATACTGACATTAAGACATACTCTCTCATGCATGATGTCTTCCGTTAAAAGGATCAAATGATTTGAAAGAACCATTCAAATCCTCTTTTTCTCAATGCAGGTTGTTTCTCTGGACATTTTGTCAGAGCCTAATTTTTGTATACTTCGTACTAATCCATCGTATAGGAGAGAGGTGATTTGTCTACCAGAGAAGCAGCTTGTCTTTTCAAAGAACATGTGCTGATATTGATGAGAATCTTTGTGTTCAGTGTGTACAGCCAACCCCTAAAAATGCAGAAGAAAACTCAACATGTACCTTAGCACCTTTTTGGCCGATTTTCTCCCTGCTTTGTATGCAATGTCAAAGATGTTTTTTTCAAAAGTCTTGAAAATCCAAGATACACTGCACTGTACTTTAGTTTGTTGTATGCTACGCTATCTCTAAAATAAATAAATGATCAGTGAGTTTACTTGTTTGAATTGTTGCCTTGATGGATTCTTGTTGATGATAATTACAAAAAGGATAAAAGAATAAACTGAATATCCACTGAGAATTCTACTTCTTGTTTAATTAAGACAGCAAGATTCTATGCATGATACGAAGACAGACGAGTGGGCGTTTGTTTAAATGTTTTCGCCTGTGCCAGGGAAGGTAGGAGGACATGGTGCTGACTTTTACAAGCGGTCAGTTAGGAACCGTTTTCTTAGACACAGAAACTGCTTCCTTTTTGTATCGCTGGTCCACTTTCTGCACAAAAAGTTTAAGCCATTCTCCTAAATACCTTACCTAAGTACTGTGAGTCACAATTATGGTTTTTGGTGTTAACCAGATGTCCAGACTGCTACAAAACACAACCTATCATCGTCTGTGTACCTTTGTCAGTAACAACATGCAAGGTATCCCAAGTTACCTCAGCGTACCGCTCATAAAATGTTGCTTCCATCAACCTATCCCCGAAACACTGCCGACGAATTTCTCTTCTTTACATCCCTGTTTTGTTTGTTCAGAAATTTTGCGAGTTCAATGAGCTACGCACGAAGCTTTTCTCCTTGACCCACCAGGTCGCGAAGGTCTCGCATTTCTGAAATAACAATCATGGAAACGACGCCGTTTACTTTGTCATAGCAAAATATCTACTCTTCGCTTGCACTGATTCCATTTTATGCTCTAAGGACCAATAACTGTGCGCTGCATTGACAGTACCTTTACATTTTCAACGATGAAACTCATCGTCAGCGTGTTCTGCTTAGTAAAAACAACAACAATAATAATCGTGTGATTTATACCGCGCAACATGACGTTCAAGACGGAATATTCTCTCAGCGTTTGAGAACAGAACGAGACGTGGACAGCACACAAAGTACAGAAGGATAAACAATCGTTCTAACAAATGATTAAAAAAACAACATAAAAGTGACAGAGAGGAATAAAGCATCAGACAGTATGAAATGTTTCGTGAACAGACGAACAGCAAAGGAAAGGGTTAGAAGATGGCCTAGCATGACATGACATTAATAAAGGCTACATACATAATATCGACATTACAATTTTCAATGTAATATGAGTGTTATAACATTGAGATATACATATCACAGAAATCGCATGCAATCACAGAACACATACAAACCAATTATTTACAAAATAAGCGGATATAAAAGAAAGAAATATATAATGTCATATCTTTTCCCAATCTCCAGAGACATTTAAAGCAATAAAATAGGAATTCGACCTTGGTCATGAGTACAAATTTAAGATCCACAGGCGATGCTCATACGATGTGCGACAAAGATTTAACCTCCATTATCTTTTGGAAAAGTGGTTGTATTGATACACTATTTACATATTTTGCTGATAGTGACATCTGGATTACAAATGTTAAAAATATACAGATTAGATGTAAATATGCTTGACAGAACCACAGAAGCACGCATTGTTTCAAAGCATTTGCTGCAAAAGAGACATTTAAGCTATACAAGTCAAGAGTTTATGGCGACGAACAGCTATTATGATTAGGTACAACTGTATTTTCTCAGACACATATCGAAAAGGTCTCTTGCATTGATGAGCTCGTTAACAATGCTGTCGGCGCTTTCAGCCAAATCTCTCAAGCCTTGCGAAGCTTCCCACAGGTTGCCTTGTATAAGACTAGCCACCAGCTCCAGCCCATGAGCTGCATTAAGAGATATAGTACTAATCTTCTGGGAAAATGGATCTTCCATGCTGGATGTCTCTTCCATCAGCAAATAACCCATCCTTCTTAGAAGCACTTTCAGTTCTTGAAAAAAGTCCTGACAATAACCTCGTAACTCTGAGGTATACATCTCGGGTATGCCACTAAGGTTTTGGGACTCCCAAACAACTGCTTCGACAAATGCATCCCAGTCCTTTTGTAATCCTGCTATATCGTATTCAAAATGATTCATGTCCTCTGATGACTCATAATGTCTGACTGTTCCACTAGCTTGAGATTGTATCATAAGAGCTGTAGCCAGTCCAGCTAGTTGCTGAGGCCAACGAGCACGAACAGAAGGCAGAACTGTAACAAATGCGTGAGACCATCTTCTTACTGTTTGCAACTGATTTATTTTTGGGACATGCTATTTTATTATCATCAAATTGAAATAAGTCTTTAACTTTCTTCTTTTACTATTACCATAACTACTAATTCTATTAAAGGTAGTAATACTTTTACATGTCCAATACTTTTAAAGCTGTATTTTAAGTTGCTCCTTCTAGTACTATTACTTCGTTCTTTTTTGCAATTCATCATTTAACATCGTCTTCTTATGTTAAGAAATTGTTCAAGAATAAATAAATACAAAAATGATTAGTAATCGGTATACTAATGGATTTAGTCTTATATGTACGGCTGTTTTTTCTAAGATAAAAATGCTTTGGTATGTTAATATGCGTACTGTAAACGCATTTTGAGTCTGTGTATATTTGCGTCTGTAAAAAATCGTGTGAATTTTCAATAAAAGCAAACGGCAGTTGTTAATTGTTTTCTTTTATCATCATCATCATCATCATCCATCCATCCATCATCCATCGTCATCCAACATCAATCATCCATCATCATCAATCATCATCAGCATCATCATCATCATCATCAGCAGCAGCAGCAATAATAAAAAAAGTCATCCATACTCTGTGGATCCTATTAGTACTACTTACCTCCGCCAACGACCGAAGCCCAAGTTGCAATCGTTTTCTTTTTTTGATCCCTATTTAGCTGGTTAACAATTTCCGCAGCTTCACAAAGCCTCGAACTCATCTCCCGACCTTTTCTCGTCAGTTTCTCTAATCTGTTATTATCTGGGGAAAAAAAATCATTTTCCATAAACTATTCCGACATACTAATGAAAGATCACCATGACAGAAATGATGGAAGTTTTTCGTGATGATGATGCTCTTGTAAAGAGCAATATAGTTTTTTTTAAAATGACCTAAAAAGCCGAATTAAAAATTAGCAGAATAAGGAAATAGATTCTACAAGAGTGAGTTTTCACAGAACCTTTCTTAAGGAGACATGGGTCAATATCATACCATAAATTATATCAACACATACCTTCTTTCATTTGTTCTTTCACAGTGCACCCCTTACTCTTGCCGAAATCAGTGAGCCATCTTCCTGTTCCTACCAACATCAGCCCAGCAATGGCATGCCACAAAGTAGATAATGGGGAAACAATCGCCAACACTACAACAGCTGAGAAAGATTGACATTAATTTCTTTCTCTCACACAGTGTTTAGGTGCGTGCGTGTGTCAGTAGAGCCACAAAGGATACCAAGAGCGAACACAGGTGGGAAAGTGAAGCCGCGCTGACCCGGATGTAGCCGCTGCCACGCCCACCTTGGACGAGTATTGGCAAAGTTGATTTTTTTAGTATCAGTGTTCGAAAAGTATGAAAGCATTTGATTTGTGTGCGGGTGCGTGTGTGTGTGTGTTTCCAGTACACGATCGTCAAAACAAAAGCACGGCACGCTCGCACTTAGCGACGTGCACTCCTCTAAAAGGGGCGTGGCCTGGCTTCAAGCTCTCATGTTACAGTGGTCGCTCTTGGTATCCTCTTTGGTAGAACTAGTAAAATAAAATAAAATAACATATATGATGACTATACTGATGACATGACACGATTTTGAATTACTTTGTTAAAAAAAAAAAAGAATGATTGTATAGGAAAAGAACTGTTGCAGTCATGGTCCAATCAAGTCATACGTCCCATCAAGTATTTCTTTTGTGTTGCAAAATGTGAGGCTAAGGAGGAGACAAGCACCTAAATTCAAATTTGCAGCCAAGATGATATCTTTATCTACAGCTTCCTGATGAAAGTGATGTTTAAACGTCACATAAGATGACATTTGCAATTACTTTTTCATCTTAATGTAATATTTATTTGAAAGGAAAGTGCTTAGTTACAATTAGTTATCCGAAGGTTAGGTGTTTGGACAATCTCTTCCCTGACTTCACAATGAACTTCAGTCACAATTTACATATTTTAAGCAAAGCAAATCAAACATCAAAAGTAAAAACGTAATTTTAAAGGGACATTTTAGTGATGAAATTACTATGGAAGTTACTGATCAAGAGCTATATCTACTTACCTCCTCCAGCTACTGTAAGATAATGTCCCCAGGTGATGCACCTCTGACATTTCTCTAAAAGACGAGAACGACGTTTTGCAGCATATCTCAGCTTACTTATAATTTCGAAAGCCTCCTTTTTAAATGAATGAGTCCGGTCTGAAAAATATCATCGATACAATACGTCGTGAATTTCCTGGAATTACAAGGTAATTTTATCACGAAGAGGCACGAGACATATTATATTAATGTTTTTCTCTTAACAAAACCAGGATTTGTCGAGAAAACAGGAAAACTCAGAAATAATATTTACTCATTAGGGAAATTCTAAAGATAATGTCAAGAAACGCCGATGGATTAACGTTGTTCAGAGCTGTTTGTATACACATCTATGCTTTGTTCAAATGTTTTGATCTTGGTATAAGTTTTGCAGAAAAAGAGTAGCAGTGGTAGAAGCAGTAGTAATAATAATGATAATGTGAACTTATAACACGCAGCACCACTAATAACACAGATGACACTCTCTGCGCAGACCAATAATGATAAATGAAAGATAACAGGCCAGTGGACAGTGCGGTATGCATAGTCATAATGAACGACATAAAGATGTGGCAGAAGAATAGAACGTGAAGGAATGGATGAAGGTATGAAGGGATGCAGATACTATAAACATTGTAAGATGGAGTCTATTCTTTACCATAACCAGCACACCACCATTGGGTTTATTGCCATGCACAGAATATCTTGAAGTCTGGGCAAAATCTGAGCAAACAGAAGCATTCGAGTTCTGTGCTACGCTCTAGGAATGTCCCTGTGAGACACACAATAGTAAATGTGTTTATAATTATACTTAACGTCTGCTTCACTAGGTCACTACTTATCACACCTTCAATGTTCCATTTTAGCACACGTATATTACTAACACCAATATTACTGTCAGTGCTGGATGCACACTCATGCTTTATAAATTTTGTATTTATTATTATTAGAATGCATCGCTCTGTGTAAATGAATCAATACATAAGGGAGGCAAGTACTCAAACTTTCAAGAGTTGTTTGACTAGGGATTACTTCCCTTTAACAGCTGAAAAACGTCAGCTAATCATGTATTTCGTTTGAAAGTGGGCGAAGGCTCAGTTGATCAAACGCCAAGTTAAAGTCAATTTCTGGCTCCGGAATATTTTGTACCCCATTCAATAGGGTCTGAGGGATTCCAGCTGCTTAGAGTGCATGAACATATGTCCTAAAAGATCAGTGCAGCCTGGCATGTTCGCAGTGGGTAGACTATCATTGCTATCACCTAGCAAACTCGGAATGCCGACGGAAATTTGCATATCATGCACTAACTTCTGCTATCAGGACACTGAACCACTGTCAAAGCTAAATTATGGTACGTGAATTCTATTCCTATTAAATTACTAATGAGCTTGAGACATGCCGTTCTTTTATATTTTTGCATGGAGATCAGTTTGGTGCTAGTCTTTTTAAATGCTTTTGCTAATATAGAAAATTTATACAGTTGCAGTGTACATATGATTATTGTAGTTTATATAGATAAATAAAATCTACCTCAGTATTTGTACAAGAAGACGAAAAGCACCTCACAGCTTAAAACATTGTGTCTCAAAATACATCACTGGCAGGAACTCATTCAAAGAAGTAAAATTTAGCTTTTATAAGATAAGTTGATACTGGTACTTATTCATGTCATTGATATCATACTTAAACAATCTAGTTTTTGTAACTATTATTTTACATGTAATTGTCCTAAGTCGAGAACGAGAAAGCATGACATCTCCTTCTGGACTCCTAGCATCACCTGCATGAGATCATGGGTAGGATAGAACTTAGAGAGAGAATATGTTGGGCAGGTGGGTCGAGTTGGTTTGGAGAGGGGGGGGGGATAATTGGTGTTTTACGCCGTGCCAGCAGCTGAGGGTATATCACGGCAAGGCAGCCAGCCCTGTAAACAGATGCCCCGTGCAGAGAAAGAACAGCGTGCCCGAGACGAGAAATGAACTCAGGGCAGCCAACCTTCACTGTATTGGTGACAGGCGCTAACCGTTGCGCCACCGGACCGCTAGTTGATTTGGGAGAAGAGTTATGAGAGAAAATGAGACCGAAGCCGACCACGCTCCATCTGTCTTTCAGGGCCATAGGATCTCTCTGAAACGTACAATATGTATATCTAATTCCTTTTGTGTAACATTACATACAAATACAGAATAAATATATACATTTGCCGTGTAACAATACTTACTAAGTTGTGGCATTGCTGGCGATCTTCTCTCTGCGAATGACTATACAAAGCAGGCTGCTGGTATCTCGAAGTATTTTACACAAATAGTTCACACAGCAGTGCGCATGCGTATCAACTTCAAGAAGTTCAAATCTCTTGTCCTGTTCAGTGCACTTGATCTTTCTTAGTAAACCACGGTGTTTGTGCTGTGTTGTGTGTGCTGTGTTATGTATTGTGTCATCTGTGTTGTGTGTGTTGTGTGTGACATCTCGGATTGCACCAGCATTGTGTATCCGAACATCCCCAACTTCGGCAATAATATTTAACTACGCCAATGCACTAGATTATCTGTGGTAGGGGGACGTTAGTCCACGGCATATTTGCTTTTGCTGTTTATCTTCAGCTTCTTCACTGGAAAGCTTTAAGCCTAACCATTCTGTCAGTTGGGCACATCCTCTCATCTAAAGCACAAGGGTTTCACCTTCTCACCACACCGAAAGCCCTGATTCAATTGACAATAGATTAAACGTTGAAGTAGCTACAGAAAGCTACCTGAGGGACATGAGTAGTAGAGATTAATTATACACAATGCACACGTGGAGAGGTGGACGCGTGCACACACACACAATAAGCAGAAAATGGTCTAGTCTACTCTCGAACAATTCATTCTAGGCATCTTAAAGTGTGTGCGTGTGTGTATGTGGAAAGGTTCAATTGTGTTTAGCATCTGTTCCACGAATGCGTCGTCCTTGGTGGAGACGAGACTTAAGTTTGGGGGCCGCGGGTGGCTGTAGTCTGTAGTCCGATAAGAATAGAGACGACAGAGGCACTTACCGCCATCTTGGGTTTAAACAATGTCGCCGGTGCTTTGTTTGTGTCTCTGTGCCTTGAGAAAAACACTTTTCTAACAAAATATTTCGAGAAAGAATTGGAATCCAGGTGTAAGGTTTGTTGCGATGTTAGTTCAAGGGGCACTTTTCTAGAGGTGGTGGTCTGTTTCACAGGTTTTGTTCCCCATAAGGGACTGTGAGATATACCCCCCTCCTGCCATCTTGAGAGCATGACATCAAGACCATTCAAGCAGATGGTTTGTCTCAACATGCAAGTAATACAAATTTGACCTCCAAAACTAAATGAGAATGCTCAAAAGTTGCAAGGTTTGCTGCATCAGTGGAGGAACTCACAGTGTAAAAACCTCTCACAAAGAATCTCTCAGATGGAGAACTCCAGCAGCTGTCACTTCATCAGTCAAATATTAACATGCAGTTATTTAAATATAGAACTTTTGACAAAAGTTAAAAATTTAGTTGATAAACACGAATTTTGGATGTTTGGGGGCTGCCGAGTTTTTTTAATTACATTTTTAAATTCAGCATAGCTGCTTGCACAAAACCACAGTATACCTGTTGATTCGTTACAATTCGTTGGATGACGCTACTACCTAATGGGCAACATGCGAGAGACACAAGAACAAGCAAACAGCATATTAACGATGGAAGAATAAACAACAGTACTGGTGACGAATAAAAGAAAAATATAAAAGCATAAAGAGGATCCAAGTAACAAGGACTGAAAGTATCATTATTTTGCAAAAGTAAGACGAGCAGCAAAGTAGGAATGAGCGGAAACGGGGAAAGGATGTGAAAAAGGACTATCATTGTGTGGTCGGAGTATGTTGAGCAAAAGTAGATGGAATATCAAACCATTATCAAACCAATAAACATAAAAATCTTCTTGTAAAACATACTTCATCTTCGTACTACATTTACATAAGACAAGACAGTCTTGAAATCAATGACAAAACAGAAAACTGTAGCATAGAAAACTTTTTAATCGTATGTTACAATCTTTCCAAATTGGGTGCGTGTTTGGTTAACTAAGAATATAAAATGTAAGCTTAAGTTTTAAATGACGACGTGCACAATAGAATCAATCAAGCTTATGTGTGTAGTGGGGAGGGAAATGAAGATCACCTAATATGTCTTACGGCTTTATTACTCTTTCCTGTTACTACTCAGTAGTTGAAAAGTAGTTTACCAGTGGCAAACTTCTCAAGAAAGTCTGCTATCCTGCCCAGTTTTGCTGATGCCTCTGATGGATCGCCGCTGATGGCCCCAGAAGCTGAAGTGTAGAGTTCGTAAATGTTGATGGGAAGCAAGATGGCATTCAAGGCAAAGGCCCCTCTTCCCACCATCTTTACTCCTTGATACGCCCTGTTGAACCCTCTGGCTGCGTTGGCAGCGGTTGTCTCCATCCTCACCGCATTCGCCACTCCACTAGCACCTGCTGCAAAGCGTGCCGGGCTACGCAGTGCCATCGGAAGGGGATTCTCTGTTTGCAGGCACCCTCTTCTTATTAGCTCCCAGCCAGTATGCAACGATATAATGCCTTCGATAATATCCTTAATGATTTTAAAAATTTTTATTACAGTATCTTCAGAACCCAGTCTCTCCATGAAAAAAGCTGCAAGCTTGCTTCTAATTTCTTCCCATTTTTCTTGGACTTCAGAGACATAATCCTTTGTGACGAAATATTCTGTAGCATTACTACCAACGTTGACTGCAGCACCGGCAACACCTGCCACTGTTCCAATACCGGCTAAGGGCGGGACCGCGAGTAGGGCTCCCACGCCGAGTGCCACTGAAAAGTAAAATAAAGAAAAAGCTCCATTTTTATGAGGTCGCGAATTCACTTTCTTTGACTTTGCGAAAGTGTGATGTTCTAGTACAAATAAAGACCGACACCGGAGTCCTCTTTCGCTAAAAACATATGACAGTCGGATTAGCTTAAATAGGCAGCTGTCGACATTTTAAGCAAGGGGTGGGGCCCACAGTCCACATAAAGCCAAGACATCGTTTCGTGTGGTCTATTAAACAACGGTTTGGCCAAATTTTGGCTTATTTTTCAGTTGACAATTTTGTATGGCCCGCGATTAATAAATAATAAATAATAAAATATCCCTCGGGAAAAGAGGCTGCCTATCCCTGCGCTTTGTAAAATATCGTACGATCTACACATGACACACCTGTGAATTACATTATAAATGTAGTGACAGAAAGACACTTCACCTCCACCAATGACTGCTGCGCCGCTGCCAACGCTATTGGCAATGTTGACATTTCTGTGAGTCTGGTCCAGGAACTTGATTATCTCCCTTATTTGGTCACATAGATTCCTGGCATCCTCCTTTAATTTATCTTCTTCCATTTCTTTTTGATAGGTGCTGTGTAAATATAAAATAATCTGAAGAAGTTCCTTCTCAGTCGCTTTTCTCTCTATATGTATACTACTATATTAATCTTTGTATACAATCTTTGTCGTCCTTCTGAAAAAAAAAATCATGAAACGGACAGTAAGGAAATAGAACGATAAAAAGTATTGATAATTTTTTTAGTTTACATTCCTTATTTAAATTAACTTACTACCGCATATTTTGTAATGGTAAATGTTCCTGTGTTTCATAACTTTAAAAGAAGTGATCATCACCAGCTGTATGATATCCAAATAGCCCAATTTTCAAATCACTACTAGTATCAGTTTTACTTTATCTAAGTTTACATTCCAACTTCATCTCACGGAGACAAGTAGACAAGTTCTGCGATCTTTTTTAAAAGATAGCGCAGACAATGATGAAAAGTACATACTAGTAGTACTCGGTAAAAGAAAGGTAAGGTTAGCCTCAGAGTTTAAAAGCGATAGATATCTACGGCAGGATCCCTTAACCAAGAAAAGCACAACGGCAAAAGCCAAACTGTTTAAGTTTGCACAAAGCCACAGACAGAACCCCAAGTATTCAGGAACCATGTACACTCGGATGGACTAGTTCATAACCCATTGTCTACAAAACGAGATTTCTTGCAGGTTCTGACACAGGCAGCGACTATGACCTTTTCTTCACCAATCCTGAAGCAGAAGCTGAAGACGAAATGTTACACAAACACTCATAAACTGATTTGACTTGGAAAACTAAGAGACACACACATTGTTTAAAATAGTAGACTGCGTTCTTAACACCGTCATTGGATCAACAAAAATTATCTAATTACAGCAGAAAAAGTCAGGCTATATTGTGCATGAGACCTTTAGTCACAAGTGATAAAATCTGAAGCCAAACGGGCTCTTAAAAAAAATAATGATAAAACAGCTTCTCCGAAGCAGCAAGTGTTGTAGCAGGCAGGAGGAAATGGTAGGAGGTAAGATCAAGAAGGTGACTGTCATTAGTAATGCATCACCACAAAACTTTAGTTATTGAAAACAACAGTGGACTAATCCTCACAAAACCCGCTACTCTACTAAAAAAACATGGACAGAATACAGGAAATATCTGTAAAACTTTTCTTTCCTTTTTTTTATTTTTCAATAGCACAACATATATGACATTTATCACATTGATTGCTACATTCATTCAGTATAGAAAGGGGGAAAAGAGTAAAGAGGAAAGATGTGGAGAAGAAGTGAAAGAGAACATCCTTACCTCTTTCCTTAATCATTCACACGACAACCAGCTAGACCAGTGGTTCTCAAAGTTTTTCGGACCGCGGACCACTTTACTTAAGTAAAAACTATGGCGGACCACCAAAGCCTAAATATCAGTCTGTACTATGAATTTCAAATTTAAATTGCCGCATTTGTTTCATTTTAATTCAAAACTAAATGTCCTTTTGTAAAAGTAGCATAGTAATAAGATGACATAAAACTACGTATACCTCGTTATTTGTAATTAAAATGTTAAAGTGAGGAATGCTTCACTTTAAACATCACTTTGCTGACATATGACGACTGTCAGCCGCGGACCACCTGACTTATGCCCGCGGACCACTAGTGGTCCACCGACCACACTTTGAGAACCACTGAGCTAGACTACTGACATGATAGTCCTACCGGTAAAGGATGAGATACATTCATTTGACCAACAATAATTAACAAAGCTTCAGAAATAGTTCTGTACTCAGCACAGTCGATCAGTTTGTACACGAAGAAACAATTACACTTTACCTCTGCAAACAAATTCTTTCACTGTCCGATTCTGAGTTGGCCTCCTCCCACAATACTTTGACCGCTGTTGATAAAAAAAAATAGACAAGTGCACTCAACAAAGAGGGAAGAATCACAGGGCCTGCTTACCGCGGCTCATGGCTTATATAATATAAACATTTCTGTTTCTCAGAAACTAGTCTAAAAATAGGTATCCCAAGATACTGAAGGGTACGTAGGTTAGCCTAAGCTGAGAGATAATTGTCTACTTGCATCATTAATCTCGGTCATCTAGTCACAAACTAACTGCAGTCTGCCCTTATTTATTTTATTGCTTGCAAACTCTTCCTGCATTCAGCAATAATCAAACTGAATCAGTAAAAGAAACACTTTTTTGTATTGCTATGACTCTACCTGTACAACAACTCAAGATACTTTTTTTTAACAAGAAAGATGCTAATAAATGCTAATAAATAAAATAAGGTTTCAATATGTCTTATAAAATTACAATGCTTGTGTACTAGCTTAGATATTTGACAACTGAGGAAATAGTTAAAATATTACAAGATGAAACGACCGACTAATGGAACTATTTGTGGAGTATTGTTGTATATAAAAATATGGCGGCTATACAGAGGTACAACTGAGGGTTCCCTCACATTTTACGAGCAGAACCTACTAGCCTGACACAGGAGAGGATGAGTCATCTGTCCACCACTCCACCTGTGGATGGAGCAAAGAGTCAGCGAGGATGGTGGTCTTTCTCTTGTCCATGATGGCTATTTGTTGATTGGATAAGGGATGTTTGGTGAGTGGTCCAGCAGTGGCTCCTATTGTTGTATGTATCTGTGCAAATGTTTGAAGCTAAGTGGGGGAAATGAGTACATCGCAGGACTTTTCGGCAAGGCGTCAGTATGGACGGAACAAGCAGTAAAAAAAGACCAACTTTCTCCAACACCAACTTCACTTCAAGAAGGAAGTAAGGAAGAATGCTTGGAAAAATGCTACAAAGGGCTGTCACCGTGGAAACCAAAGAACGTTGTGAATTTACATGTTTGTTCGTTGTACATGAGTGCGTACCCGAGTCAACAGTTCATACGACAAAGACAAACGTACGGCACGTGCTGAGTCTCTCTCACATACATACACAAAGAGGTAATGAAATTTGTAATGGCTTTATTTTTATTACTTACAGGTGAAAACCAGTTCCATTCTATTCTACACATACCTAACAACACCTACACTTTTCCCCTACCTCTTCTAACCTCTAAATTCTGCTACAGTTACTAATTTACTGATGAGTAAGCGAAGAGAAAAGGGATTTCGAGGACATGAGACACAATGAAGAGGAACAAAACACCTAAACGGTCCTAAGGTACTTCTCTCCCACTATTATAAGAAAATTGACGACAAGACACCCTCGCTCTTTGTCGAACATTGTGCACGCACTGCATTTTGCCCGTTCTATACACAAACAAACTTAAGGACTAGGTCACCCTCTCCAGGGTCACTCGTCTGTCTCACGCAGTACCGCGCGCTTTGGCCAGGTCAGGAGAAGGGGTTGCATGGTCGAGGGAACAAAGGACTGTCGATGGCACACGTGGCCTCAAACAAGCGCTGCCGCTACACTTTTAAAATATTCATTATAATCAGTGTTTACTGCCTTCATTCCCAAGATAAAATAAACTGTTTACAGTAAACTCTCCTGACCAGTCTGCTACTTTCAAAAAAATATTAAGAAAATAAATGTGGGAGGACTAGAGACGATGAGCCACTTACGTGCATTTCCAACAACCTCTTGGGTATGGAACATTTTATATTTAAACCTAACATGATTTCTCAGAAAATTCATCATGTTTCTTCTTGCTTAAGATAATTGAAAAAAACCTGGCATCAAGCCAATGAAAGCCAGTGCATGCGTGCGTGTGTGTAGGCTAGTTTTTATCTGCGGCTCAGATAAACGGCTAATAAGATTAGTGTATCAACAAACACAGAAAAATATAGCATTAGTAAAACTATTAGTTTGTAGGGCAATGCTGGTGTAAAACTCTCACTTCTTTTAAGTCTTTCTTCCTTGGGAAGTCTTTGACACTAAGCGGCATAGTGAAGTTCAATTGATTACCTTATATACACATACCGTCACGTGAGCATCATTTTAATAGTTTGTCTAGGTAGGCATGATGCTTCTGTAAAATATGATGAAACAAAACTAAGACGACCTTGTTCTTGTTTCTCAGAAAATCATTATACTGCAATTACCTTAACTATTCTTGAGACTGGGCTCCCTTGGCGTTCAGTAAAAAATTTGTTTATGGTAGTGCACTGAGACAGGTCACCTCAGGTACACTAGAGTAAGGCATTCAATCTTTTCTTGTGTTCTTTCTGGGCGAATGCCAACTGTAGCAAGGTTATAAGACTTTCTAATATCAGGCATTATTTTTTATTCTAGACAACAAATTTTCTAAATTCGGGGTGAAGGAATGGACAAACAAGCCAGAATAATTAAAAAGGTTAAATTTGTACCTCGTTGACTGTAAATGGGAACGACGCCGTTTACTTTGTCATAACAAACATCTACCCTGTTTAATTCTTTATTTTTGTACCCGGAGAAGACGTTATTTTAACTGGTCGCTCACATTATCATACTGTAGTGAATAAAGATGCTGACAAAATTACATGCTTGTGACAAAACATCATTGCTGGTATTAATTTTGTCCAAAAAAACTAACCCTGTTATCTTTAGACGTAGACATCGACAAGTAACATCGTGACAAAGTGACAATCATCTGTCTTATCCTTAGCCAACACAATGCTAACAATAACTGACAGTGTGAGCGCACCGTTGATGGTCGTTATCAAAACAACTGAAGATTAATTGAGGGAGACAAACTATGAGGAGCTTAGAGCGAGAAAGTCAATAGTTGTTTATGCAGATAAACCAGAAAGAAATAAGTTTTACATCAATACATATGTAGCAAATTTTTATAATGTAATATTTTTCACTGTAAATATTCATTATTAGCAGTCACTTGAAGAATTAACTCAAATGACACCACATAGTAACAAGCAAACAATAATAATGCAACGTAGACTGCACTGACTTCTAAATAAAGTTCAAAACTGTTTCATTTTTCTGGGCAAAACATGGCTTCTTGAACATGACAACCTAAATAATATATCTTCATTTGATTCAAACACATGCATAGGTTTGCTCTTGAACACAGTTTGAGAATTTTTTGAAAATGAACTCAACCCTATCTTAAAAGAATGTTGCACTCCGGTTAGTGTTTGAATTTTTAAAAAAGCTAGTGATAATGGAATGAACAACAAATAAGTACATGATGGCGCTTACGTAGAATTTATTCTCTAAAGTTAACATGTTTAAATTCAGTTACTTGATTTGTAATGGTTAAACAACAAACGATATAGGATGAAATGATAGCGAAAACAATTTTGCTTAGCTAATGCCTTTGGGCAAATTCTTTACTAATGTATATAACAAACTGGAAATTTTTTAAATAATATTATGATAAACATTTCCCTTAGAAAATGGTAAAGAACAACTTTTAACATTAAAATATGTTACAGAACATTCCACAGAATATCATCGATTTCTAAGAGGGATTTTTTTTTGCCAGTTTTAATATTTTCAGACCTGATTGAGAGGAGACATTGAGTTATTTCACAGTCTCGAATGACATTCTGGGCAGAGTTTCAGGAAAAACGGTTTGAGATACATATGATTATATATATGTGAAACTGGGATACTTATACAGTCTTAAAAAGTATCTGTAATCTGGTGGTTGGTAGAGTGTATGGTAGATATATTAATTTAAATATGCAACGCATATGACCATAATAAATTGTGTGAGTTGCTTGTACTATCAGCGAAATAATATCGTCACCATTTTATACGTGCATTGACAATATGATAAATAAACATTTAAAAAACTGGTTTAAGTCGGGTTTAAAAGATTTGCTAATTTTTTAAATATGCGAACAAAGCAGGATTGGTGGATTTTGTGCAGGCATTCCAATTTTCTCTTTCATCATTGCAAAAACAGAAACCATAAAAAGACACACACTTTAAGATAGATAGTTTAAATATGCATGAATTGCTACAGACAGAAAAATCGAGGACACACTGAATAGCATGTTAATCTCTGGAAGATCTTGAATAAAGTTCTTCGCAAGCACTGATCATCCCAGCAACATTATTCTGGAGATCGCAAGCAAGCTTACGAAGCATCTGTGCTGCTTCAGACTTTTTTTCGTAGCTGTTCTCGGCGAGGGTGCTCACTAGGTGACGAAAGTCGATAGCAATCTGACTCACGTGAGTGGAGATAACTGATTTTAACAGTTCATCTGGTTTTGCTTTTGACGGCACTATAGCTTGTCCAGTCGATAAATCATTGATGTTCAATACTGTTGATGCCAAAGTCTGAAAAAAATTGGTTAAATTTGTTTCGAACTCTGAGTTTAACCCTTTGGCCTTACTGCGCAGAATTTCTATTTCGCGACTCAGGAGAGGGGATAATTCGTTCCACTCCTCCTGCAGACATTGAAAGAATGTTATCTCTATGGTATTCTGAGCTTCAGCTGCTCCGCTGCTGATGATTTTTCCGGCTCCGTATGTTAGTGCGCCGACAGCTCGAACTGCAAGTGGGAGCGTACCGCCAGTAGCCAGTGTACCAATTGCACCAAGCGCTGCAACAACTGAGAAAAGCCATCCAAAACTGTCAAATGTTTACAGGAATATATGTGCGTAAAGAAACTATTATGTACATAGGAAAAATGTACATCCACTTTCTAATGTAGTACTGCAAACACAAAACACACACAAGCAAACTTGCGCAATTAAAACTACAAATAAATATGCATTTATTCTAGTCATATAAAGAAGTTTCAAACAGCTTAAAGTACATAAATTGTGCACGACTCTTAGATAAAGTAAATGTGCTTAGACGAAAATAATGCTACATACAGCCAACGGCAGTTGAGATGCCTTCTCCACCCGCTTTGACCTTGCCGCAAGTACTCTTCCAAGAGTCAATTTTATTTGCAGCTTCTGCAAGTTTATCGGCCATTTTCTTTGATTTCTCTTGCAAATCCCGTAATTTAGCCATTTCTGAAACACAAGCATATCTTGTGCATACATTGTTATGGTTAATCTGAAGAAAGAACAAAACCTGACACATTTCTTTCCGAAAGACTTATTTAAGGCTAGGCACCTGCCAAAAAAAAAACTTTTACGGTTCACGCGATAGCGCGGATTTTTTTGTATCAGCTATTTAGCCCTTGACTGAAGGTTCAAAAAATGGTTTTACTGCACTTGTCACACCATCGGTTGCCATGGAAACAAACCAAAATGGCGCCAAAACAAACATTTTAAAAAATACAAAACTTCGTCAATTTTGTGAGTAGACTCGAACTTTTTATTGAAATAGTTACTTAAAAGACAGATCTACATTTCTATGAAAAGAGATTTTGCAAAATCGGCTTAGGTTTTTTTTATGAATTTTTTTTGTAAAACACTGTGTTAAATTTTAAGAAATTTTGATTAAAAACAGTATAACTACCAAACTACTAAATATTTCTTTAAAAATCGTTCATAGAAATGTTTATATATTTATGAAGAATTACTCAACCAAATTGCACGACTATATCTTGTCGATAAAAAGTTTTGTCCTTTTGAAGTAAACAGTCTGACACCCAAAACAAGAAACTGAGAAAACGAGGAAAGAAAAACTGAAAGTTTAGTAACTACTAAACTACTAAATATTTTTTAAAAGCGCCCTCATTTAAATGTTAACATGTATATAAAGAAACTCTCAACCGAATTTCATGACAATATCACATGTCAATATTAATTTACAAGCTTTTGAACTAACCAAGCTTACCAAAACAAGAAACTGAAAAGGCAAGGGAAAACAAACTAAAAGCTTAGTAACTACTAAACCACTAAATAGTTTTTTTAAAAGCTCTCATGGATATGTTTAGATATGTATAAAGAAACCTTCAACCAAATTTTAAGCCTGTAGCACATGTTAATATAAAGTTATAGGGTTTATAAGTAAACAAACTGTAACATAAACAAGGAACGGAAAAAGCGAGAACAGAAAGTTCAAGCTTAGTAGCTTTGTTTTATCTAAGCCTTTCATGTAATTTACCTGTTGAATAAAAACTATAACCATCTTTCAATGTGTTACTACACATAACTTTAACATTACTAATAAAATTAATTATTTTGTTCACTTTTAGTAAAGTCAACATGGTTGTGTTGTGTACCCAAATGTTGACTAGGCTTCAGAGAAGTACACAGTAATAAAAACAATGGTGTTTGCAAACATTGAGCAACACAGTTATAGATTTAGATAGTTATATAGAAGTTCAGTGTCCACTAGCTTCATGGTTTTATGCCATCTATGGTCTTTTGCTATCTAACATTTAGTGATGCTGTCTCACATATTGCTTTCAATTTTTGTAAGCATCTACTGAAGTAGCAGCATTAGTAGGAAACACTCTCATCTTTCTTAGCCTTCAGTTGCAGAGTGATGAGATGAACATCAAAATATAATTCTTTCATTAAAGAAATTATTTCAAAAGCTTGTAGCAGAGTATAACCTATTCTTGCGGCCCTATATGCTCCACTGGGGGGCGAATAGGAATAAGAAGAATAACCTGTTCATGAAATCTAGAGATACATCATTGAGTGTACCACAATTTGAGCAGCTGCTCATGTTCTGTTCCTCTGTATGCTAGGATTATTTTATGAATTACCTCTGTAGTCACATGGATTAAAGATGTTTGATTTTTGTGGCTAGGTGGGGGTTTTTTTTTGTCAAAAATTTATGGGAAAAGCACCAGCTGTCTGGCCTTTTATGTGCTCTCTAGACACTGAATGGCTACAAACTTGACTAGATAGCAGTTTTCATTCTACTTTTTAGGAATGTTATACATAATTGTCTTCACATTCTGTTTGTTACATTTGGTTGGAGTAAGACAATCCAACCCCCACCCAACCTTTGTTTTCTGTACAAATGATGTAAAGCTCTGTTTTCTTACATTCCTGACAAAGTACATAAATAACTAGCATTGCAAGTTGACTCAAATGTGTAAATGTTCACATCTAGTCCTGATTACTACCGAGATTTGCAGCAGAAATTAAAACTTCGCTTTATTTTCAGCTCGCTTACCACATGACTGATGGCGATTTCGACAGCCGAATTCGGTTCACTAAGTTACATTTTTTTTAGCTGCTACGACGGTCTAAGAATGTCCACGTGGTTTTTATTCTTTCGCACGTGGTATTGTGAGAAGAAATGAGCGTCTGACAGGCACAATGAACATTTAATATAAAGCGTTAATGTTTTAGAAAGAAAATATCCCAGAACTAGCTTTGAATTAGTGTCGACATTGTTTACATCCGGAGGCCATGACAGTTGCCTTGTGGGATACCCGAACACTGCCGAAGAGTGTTCGTGTGACCTATGACCACGTCGAGGTCGGCGTTAGTGAATTCTGATTGGCTATATGCTAAGTATGTTACGCATGCATCCATATAAGGAAATTTCCGACCCTTTGTGTCGTCTAGAAAAGAGCTTGTATCATAGCGTGGGGCCTTCTATGGGTTCTGACACAGCCTTTGTTTGAAAGTTCATGCAGTGACCTTTCGTCCGGTATGCGATGTGACGATGTTTCGCACGTGGTCGAGTGTGTTGCTATGTCCCAAACATTCTCTATTCTCGCTAATTCTGCGCTCGGGAAAAGTAAATAGGATAGAAGTAGGTGTTTTTATTGACAAAATAGACATATTTCTAGATTGTTTTATGAAAATCCACTCGGTGAGTGAATAGAACAGACTTTGAACTTTCACAATATGCCATAATCTCAAAATGGCTAAATCTTAAAATTTTCGACAATTTTTACCCAGGTGCTTGGCCTTAACAGCTTTTTGATTGCTTACCCATTCGATGAAACCATTCTTTCCATTCTTTCCAATCTGTGAGTAATTTTGATTTCTTGCGCTGCCCAAAGATCCAGGCACCAAAGGATGCCCCAGCAGTCAGAGCTAAAGCAGCCCCAAACACAATCAGTCCAGCACCTAACAGAACCATTTGTCCACCTGTCCAAACTGCAACAGCTCCGGATGCCACTACAAGAACTGGGATACGACATCAATTTTGTTTAATCGTCCATTTATAATTTTCTTGTTTTATGTATTGTTTTATGTCTTGTTTTCATACATGTGCATCGATCACACATGACTGCACAAGCTACTCTACAAAAACTGAGTTGTAAATGTCTTAAAACCTGCATATTTCCTAAAGTTTCGTGAACTGTGCGTCAACAACAGTTTTTAAACTTGTCCTTGTGTTAACGATGACAAAATCTTTTGTTAAAGTAGTTTTTAAACCTAATTTACACTTACGTCCGCCACAAAATTCAGAAACGTTTCCAGCCTGTTGAGTTCTCTTGGCGTGTTTGTAATTCTTGTGAAGCTTTAAAACATTGATTCCAATATTCTCAGATTGCTTGGTCAGTTCATGTATTCTTTCCATCTCTGAAATAATAGTATTATCAGAATAAACTGCTCTATCATATATGCTTTAAATACATATAATATTACTAGAATTACTTAAACAGGAAACGAATATAGTCGTACGTTCCACAAATGCTGTGTATTTACGATAAACAATAGCGATATCATCACGAAAACGTTTAGAATATTTTATTATTTCTGGCTATAGATGTAAATACGTACATTGAGTCTTTATTCCATAGCATACTTGAAATAATGTTGCGTCAGTTCTTATATACCGTGATGGATGATGATGGATGATGATGGATGATGATGGTGGATGATGGATGACTTAATCTTTTAAATTAAAGGCGAGTGGGGTTGTGTGCGAATTTTTTAAGGGGAGAGGATATACAAGATACTGACTTCATTTAATAACGATACAATTTTGAGAGTACACTTTGACGGTACCAAATGACATGAACATAGGAGATACAGGGTTACAATAGCTTTTTTTTGTTGGTAGGCAACTTTTCGATTATTAAAAAGGTAGTGAAACCCTTTATCTCCTGTAGTCATGTCATGTGGTACAGTCAAGGAATACATAACTTTTGTCTAAGCAATTTCCCCAATGTAGCTGCAAACCTGTAAAATTGCATATTTGAACAATGTCGTCAGCTACGGTGGCCTTAGGCTGGAGACGAGCGAAGGATGCTGCAGCAAGGACCACTGCTCCGACTCCACTCACAATCATTGCAGCAGAGACAACAGGTAGTGCCACTCCACCAGTCCCACCTGCGGCGACTGCAGCGACTACTGTAAATGTCGTACAAGAAAGGTGTTTTTAATACTCGTTGTCATCATTTCTTTCATCATCTCATCTTTGTTATCTTCAATATTGTTATCATTTAAGCCATCGTCGTCAAAAAATAGTTTGTACATGAGTATATACATGTATGTAATAAATAGACCCAAACCGTGAGACATGGTATTGCTAGTAATAAATTTGTAAAGCCCTGGGTCACAGCAAGTATTCAGGGCTGTGATTTAATGTGGATGACACGTTTAGGTGTAAACACTTTTTTTAAACCCTTGTGCTATTAAGCTGGACCGGCAGGACTAGAACAAATGACAAAATAAAAAAATAGCTAGCAGTTCTACAAATCACAAGAAAACTAGAACATAGTTACATGGAACATGGATACCAAATGTCTTACAAGTATTGAAGTTCTTCTCAAAAGAAGTAATAATTTGATAACGACCTAGTGATTTCTATGTTAAGTCAAACCTATGTTTGATTAGTTTACTCCCGTTACCCATTTACTTACTTCCTCCAATAAATTCGAGGACACTTCCAGCCAGGCTGACTATTTCAACATTTCTTTGTTGGTAGTTGAAGTCTACTGCAGCCTTACGTAGAGTTCCTTTCATCTGAGAACATTTCTCTGGGAGTTGTCTAAACATCGTTGTCACTGAAATATAACATCATAGTAGGTTATATGTATCCCGTCAGTACAACATTGCAACATAGTCGATATCATCATCATCAATAATCATCAATAATCATCAATCATCATCATCATCATCATCATCATCATCATCATCATCATCATCATCATCATCATCAATCAATCAATCAATCAATCAATCATCAATCATCATCAATAATCATCATCCATCAATCATCATCATCATCAAGACTAAGATTTTACTGCCATACTCTGTAGCTTGACAATGAAAAAAGACCATTTAGAAGACTTAATTCTCTGTCAGCAACAAGTAAAGAAAAAATGTGAAAAAGGTCTTGTAATAATAAGCCTCAGACAAATACAGCGCTGCCTTTACATCTCAGCTTCCATAGATATGGTGAATTACAACTATGAGACCTCTACCTTTAGTATGATATAGTTTAAACAGGCAATTCTGCAAGTTAACGATTAATAAAAGTTTAAAATCATTTTAAAATACGAAGCTGGTTGATGCCTAGCTTGTCTGCAGTTCAAGCTGGAACAGGTTTTTATTTCGAGTATCCTATAAAAACAAGATGTTTTACATTAACAAATGTAACTTCTTACCAATCCGCTGGAAAAATGCCTTCCATTCTGTTTGCAGACCTCCTTTTCTTCGTATCTCGATTATGCAGGTCGTGAAGCATGCTCCAGCAATGAGCACTTTTCCAACTCCAGAGAGAATGAATCCACATCCCAAAACAATTAGAACAGGTCCTGCTTTCCAAAGTGCAACACCTCCAGCTGCCACTATAAACACTGTGGAAAACATTTCTCAAGAAAGATATATTGAAATACTGTGACTTTTACAAACGGTATCTACTTCTTCAACATCAGTGATATGACTGTCCCACACCTTCTTTATAGTTAACATCCTCGTAACCATTTTCATTAGAGACTACCGCCCCTTACATTCTTTCATTCCTATTAAATGCTACTTTCTTTTTTTTTATTTTCGGATGTTAGAGTTCATTAAACTGAATGTCATTACAAGTTAGCTGCTATCTGCCCGCAGAGTTCTGAATTTCTTTTTCTAGACTTTAATGTAGCTGATTCTTATGCGATAGATGTAGGTGGATCACGAAAATCCCACAGGGTTTATCTAGACGAAAATTGTTCTCCACAGCTATAAACACATTGAATAATTAAAAGAGTCTGGGAAGAAGCATTTGTTGAAGTAAGTATTTACTTCCACAAAGGGTGACAATGACGCTCCCAGCACATTTCGATCTTTTAATCCTTTTGTGCCGTTTCAACTGACACTTTACAACCTTTTCAGGCCTGCCTTTAATGTCCAGGAGCTCGCTGAACGTTTCAGGTAACTTATTAGTCTCTGAAACAAAACAAGAAAACAAACACACACATGCAAGCTAGCAGTCATAATTAGACAGTAAGTGAATATAATAATTCAGTCTGTAACCTTCGACTTTACTTTTGTAATAGGAGCGATCAGCTTTACGTACACAATGACATTAGTATAGCTGAGTCCTGTGTCATGAACCAGCCTGGTTCAAGGCCAGAAAACAGCGCCGAACTAGTAATAGAAACATTAAAGAGGGGCAGTTGGTACCCTGAGGCGATACAGGCTGTGGGTGAACAATAGGGGTAATTATGTTATCTCCCTTTGGGGTAGCTGAGCCTGGGAATCGAGGCCGCTTACGAAGTGGGGGCCGCAGGCATCACTTCACGGGTACGTTACTTCACGGGTGCTAATGGAAAGGCCGGTACACTCGGCCATGAGAACAGCGTTTGTTTTCTTTACCACCGACTGGACACCGGTGCCAAATAGGGGAGCTAGACTTAGCGTCGCGACAGTCGGAGGGTAGTGTGGCCGACCGTGGGAAGATGAGCGGTGGATAGATGATGGGTATCCCGAGTATAGCGCGAGGGGGTGTAGTCCCTCTAGTCAGAGTTCGATAGCGTCAGAACTAGTTTGGTAGAATTGACAGGGGCCACGTGGCCCGGTAGTATATAAGCTAGAACCGAAGTGTAGTCGAGGCTTTTCCCCTCGTGTTCCAGCAGAGACGTAGTCTCTGAGTGATTGTCAGTCGCAGGCAGCAGGTCTGAAATAGGGAAGCCCGTTCAGTCAGAACGTATCACTACCTGCTGGCACTTGTGATCTGGTGGAGTAGAGAGGAGAGTGTGCGCTGTAACCAAGGATTAATTCTTCCAACGACAAGTGAGGGAGTTTACTGTGTCCGGCAGCAAGACGTGCGAGGCAGCGGTTGGCAGACCCCACCGTGCCACCGGTCCAGTGTGGTCATCTACAGAACAGCCTACAGTCCTCTCTACTGCGAGAATCGTCGCTGCACCCAGTGCCTGGGGCAATTGTGGTGGGACAGTGACAAGAAGTCTGGAAGACCAGGTGCATGCAGGCAGCTGCACCCATCTTCAGGGAACAACGACTTTCAGTCCAGGAGTCAGCTCTACTACGAGCATCGTCGCTGCATCCATTGCCTGGGGCAACTGGGTGGGACAGTGATAAGAAATCGTCTAGGAGACCAGGTGTACGCAGCCAGCTACACCCATCTTCAGGAAGCAACAAGCGAAGCAGTCGAGTGGGACTATCAGTAAGATATTATTCCAAGACTGTGAATTGTGTGTCAGGGACGGACCGCATGTCCGCACCTATGTGCAGATACGTGCAGATACGTAAGATCAAATTATCTTCTCCATTCATTGTTGTTTAATTGTCTTCATGTCAACCTAATTTGCTTTTGTTTTAATTATAATCTTTTACGTGTACACTGTCTTGACAGTTGAGTGTTTGCGCACGCGGGTGTGACTGCTAGTCAGGACGCGGGCGGACGTGCGTACGGGCGGGAGACTGTGTGTGAGGGTGAAAGCCGGGTGGGGCGAGCCAGCTAAAGAGACCCCTTTCCCCTCGGGCGAGTCAGGCCAGCCTTCTCCCAGCCTAGTAGTTACGTCACATCCTGATTACAGTAGAACTTAAGTACGAATACCAGAAGCCTTTAGAGCAGTCATGCAACCATTTAGCTAACTCAATTCGTTAAAGCTAACAATGGCTTTACAAAGGATAGAAGATGAATCTTATGTCTATGATGCTTTGTGAGAACCGAAATATTAAAAAAAAGTGGTCACAGGGTTTACGCGAGTGTGGAAGAGACTTTACAGCAGAGGCCACGGTATAACTATGAATCTTTCTGGCAGTTAGTTATCTCTTATGTGAATAGGGTGTATGCATCTGTGTATATGTGCGAGAGCTGACACCCAGAGAACTAAACATCCTGACGACAATTCTCTTTCTCTCGCACTCACATGGTCCGAGCGGATTCGAAGCTACACACAGCAGGACTTTGTTTTCGTTCGACATTTAAGCCTATTGACTCTAGGACGAACCTGCTTCTACCCGAAACAAGGTGGGAACACAATATCGCACGTCATTGATAAACCCTCTTGACGGTCTCTCGCCTTGCTTGGCACGACGCCTGGGCGCGTATCTTTTTTTCTTGAACAGTGAAGCAGCTTCGGAAGCCTTCGTAAGCTTCGCCTCTGTAGTCTAGTGGTTACATGTGAGGCCTGATGTTTGAAAGTATGTGTGTTCGAAACTTGGGGTGGCGGTCGTTTTTATTTTGCTTTGGAATGTTTTTCGTTTGATGTGATACTTATATTTCTGAATCTAAAACTTATGAAAGTAAAATTTATTTATTTATGAATGTAGGTGGAATACCATAGTGGTTCATCAGCAATTATTTAATGCTGTTGAATCTTCAACAAAATTGAGTAAAGAACATTTGAGAACATTATACCACTTTTAAGACTATACGCAGCTAGATTACATGACTTCTCTGGGCAATCAACAGGTTTTAATGAAAGGCTTGACAGAAAATTGATCCTATTACAGAACGAAAACTGAAAAGAGAACCTCCCTAAGTTTCTGAATTTTTAGCATAGCATAGCACAGGGGTGGGCAAACTTTTTTGTTGCGAGGGCCGCATTGCTGGGTCATGACTAGTCCGAGGGCCGCACCTTGTAATTGAATACAAAAACGACGTAAAATCGCCAAATTGTAAACAAACGCATTTATTTAATAATGAGCACATGAAATATGTAACACTGTAGGAATAAATATAAAACCAGAATGAACAATTAAGCACACACAATTTAATGAGAAAAATATTTTTGAATACAATTTTGCTGAACAATTCTTTTAAAATTTGGCTCAAAATTACTGGTAGATACTCTCATAACTGACTGCAAGTTTGCATCTGAAAGCAATGACCTGTTCTTTGACTTGTTTATATTCATGCAGGAAAAACTTTGCTCACAGATGTAACTTGAACCAAATATTGAAAATAGCTGGGCAGCAAACACTCTTAAACAAGGAAATGATTTGTTGGAGAGGCACTTATAAAACTCAACCAGTGACAGGGAATAAAACCTTTCCTTCAATGCATGATCTGATTAAAGGTGTATCAGTTCAAGTTGTAATTCATCAGGTGCATCATCAACATGAACGTCTGGTCACCTTACCTAACGGCGCGTCTACATCCCCCCTCCCCTGTCTGGTCATGACCTTCCTAAGCTGGTCAGGCCGCTTGGTAACTCAGGTGTAACAAAGGGTCCACTGACTACCGGCGAGACAGTTCAAGGCCGGCCATTACGTACGCAGCAGGCGTGGGAAGGGACTAAGCGTAACTTGTTTTCGGTAATATTTTTTGTGTTGCCAAACTGCTTCTGCGGGCCGCAGAGAACCACTTGGCGGGCCGCATGCGGCCCGCGGGCCGCTATTTGCCCACCCCTGGGATACACCGTCAGAACCGACAACAGCAACTCTGCCACCCGTTGCCTGGGGCAACCGCCGGGAGTAGTGATTACTGCACCTGTGTATCTCTGGGGTCTTGGTCGTCTGAAGCCGGTGCCGGACCACTGTCGCCTGAGATCGTCACTGCATCTGTGTCCGTTGCCTGGGGCAACCAGAGGAGCAGCAATGCCAGTGAGCTAGGGACAGTGCTTCAGGAAACTCACTTTTAACGCCGTCACCATCGTCATTGCCTGGGGCAACGGAGTGTGACTCGTGATCTCCGCCAGTAGTGACAGTAGTGTGCCAAGACAATTCTGTGGCTGTCCACTACTGGTTGTCTAGGGTTAGGGTTGTCTGTCGTGAAGACACTGCCGTGTAAGAACTGTCCAAGATTGGCGAAGTGTACGCTTCCGGGGGAGTGTTCGTCGGATGCGGACTCAGAGTGCTAGAAAGAAAGTGTATTTTGTTTCTTTGCATTGTTTAACTTCAAGTGACCCGGTGCTAGTTCGTGTATTCAGAGACCAATATTGCGTCTTGTATTATTCAACCTTAATTTTCTTGTAATTATAATTTGTTTGTTGTACAACTGTCTTATCGGTTGTGTTTGCGCACGCGGTTGAGTGCGTATGTTAGTCTGTATGCGTGCGGACGTGCGAAAGGGTGGGTGACTGGGTGTGAGGGTGAAAGTCGGATGGATCGTGCCAGCTGAAGTGACCCCTTTCCTCTCGGGCGAGTTAGGCCCATCCTTCTTCCCGCCTCGTTCCCCCAACCCTTATCTTGGTAGCGATGCTGCGTGTTATAAGTTCACATTATTATTATAAATAAATGTATTGACTATTAACTTCACACATATTGTGTATATATGCATATACATGACTGTAATGGTTTGATGCAAGTCTGTATTTACAGTAGTAGATTTCAACTATGAATATTGAGTAAACGATGAAAAAAATCTACATACATTTGGTTTTTTTAATAAATTTCTATAAACTTATCTGATAAAGTTATTTGTATCTTGATAGCAAATTTGTGAGAGAAAATAACAGTAAAGATCATATGGAATAAAACTTCACAATCTGCTTACTAAATGGTAATTTTTAAAAAAACCCAACAAATTACTGATAAACAGATGCGAAATACTTTTCAAAACAAAGCAACAAACACGGAGGAAACACACCTGACACACAGCGTAAACCAACTGTATAACGGAAAAGGTTACCTGCATCGCGCACTTTAGTAAGGTATACAGTAAAAGTATACATAAAAGTTTCTCGTATCTACATGCTTAACATGCAGTTTTGATAACAATGCATATTTCAGAGCAGAGTCGTCTGCTGCGCTGACCTTTTAGGGTTTATGTTTCGTGCACTCTGATTGGCTGAAATTCCTCCTTCCATTTAAATGTGGGGGAAAAAAATTCCGCGAACGCATCACGGGCAATCGCTTACGTCGAGAACGAGAAAGTATTCTCCTTCTGGACTCCTTGCATCACCTGCATGAGATCATGGGTAGGATACTCCTTACCTGGCGTGTTGCGTGAGCTTGTGACACTCATGTTGCCGCCATCTTCCCTTGTGTGTTGTGCCATGACACAGGAAGATGATCGAGAAATGTTTACGATCAAGAAAAAGTACGGACACAGAGGCACCTCAGGCATCTGAACCAACCAGATCTGCAATCCAGTCAATAACCTGAACTTAGAGAGAGAATATGTTGGGCAGGTGGGTCGAGTTGGTTTGGGATAAGAGTTATGAGAGAAAATGAGACCGACGCCGACCACGCTTCATCTGTCTTTCAGTCCATAGGATCTCTCTGAAACTGCAGATGTATGTCTAATTCCTTTTGTGTAACATTACATACACATAAAGAATAAATATATCTACATTTCCGTGCAACAATACTTACTTAGTTGTGGCATTGCTGGCGATCTTCTCTCTGCGACTGACGATGTGAAGCAGGCTGCTGGATCGAAGTGTTTTACAGAAATAGTCCACACAGCAGTGCGCATGCGTATCAACTTCAATAAATTCTTTAGAGATCTCTTGTCCTGTTCAGTGCACTTGACCTTTCTCAATAAATCATGGTGTTTGTGTCATGTTGTGCTGATCGAGTGTGTTGTGCTGTGTTGTGTGTTGTGCTGTGTGTAACATCTCGGATGGACCAACATTGTGTATACAAACCTCACCATCTTCGGCAATAATATTTACACAAATGCATTAGATCAGTGATGCCCAACCTTTTTCGGCCTGCGGGCCATACACATTTCCCACATGCGTGTCACGGGCCGCTTCACCGCAAAAATACAAAAAAAAAAGAAGAAAAAATAGAGCAGATACCATTTTTATTAGAAACAAGTTGTACTTACCATTAATTATGTACTAATTAGTGGGATATTTGAAGTTGTTTACCCGAAACCAACTTCTGAATGTCCGGCTGCATCGTAGAGACACCAAGTCGGAGCACTGAATCGAAATGTTCGTCCATCGAAAAAAAGATTGAGAGACGCCCCTACGTAGGAATAAATAGTTCTTCCCTTTCTTTCGTTTTTTAGGTCTTTTTTTGTATTACTAACATGCGGATATCCTGCACTGTGGGCGGAAGTTTCGCGGGCTGGATGGCACCGAGTCGCGGGCCGGATATGGCCCGCGGGCCGTAGGTTGGGCATCCCTGCATTAGATTATCTGTGGTAGGGGGACGTTGGTCCACGGCATATTTGCTTTTGCTGTTTTTCTTCAGCGTTCTTAATTGGAAACCTTTGAGTCTTAACACTTTCATGGTTGGGCACATCCTCTCATCAAGAGCACAAAGGTTTCATCTTCTAACTACACCAAAAGCTTTGATTCAATTGACAGTAGATTGATTGTTGAAAAAAAAAATCAGCTGAAGGAATAAATCAGACAGAAAGCAACCCGAAGGACATGAGAAGTAGAGATTAATTGTATGCAATGCACAGGCGCGCGCTCACACACACAAACATACACACAATGAACAGAAAATGGTCTAGTCTACTCTCGAACAATTTATTCTCAGCATTTTAAAGTATGTGCGTGTGTGTGTGGATAGGATCAATTGTGTTTAGCATCTGTTTACCGTATGCATCGTCCTTGATAGAGAAGGGATTTTGGGCGAGGCGGGTGGCCGTAGTCTGAGTCCGGTCAGAATAAAGGACAGTCTTCTACAGGTGTCACATGGCCAAAGAAGACCAGCTTACGTCGCTTGACTGTTGATAGTGGCCATCTTCTTTCCTACAAAGTCGCTAATTCTATATTATTTGTATGAGATTCGGAACAATCTCCTCATGCATTTGTTCTAGAACGCCTGGATTGTTCTTTCCATCTTGGCGAGCAGAGTACACGTGTCAGATTTGTAGAGAAGGAGCGGCACTACCAGGGTTTTGTATAGTTTGTACCTGGTAGTGAACGTATCTTATAACTATGCCAGATTCTATCCAGTCTAGCCATTGCCACTGTTGCTGTTACAATTCTGATGTGGATATCTGGCGTGGAATTGCTGTCCTTTGAGAGGATGTCTGATAAGTATTTGAAGCTGCTGACCTCTTCAAGCTGTAGAGATCTCTGCTTTGCCGCTGCCATTGATCATAAACTTGCTTTTTTCAGTGCTGGTCTCTATTACATATGCATTTGAACTGTTTGTCAGTCTGTTGGTGAGGTCTTGCAGTTCTTTGTTAGAGCCTACTAACAGATCTTGTCGTCTGCAAAGCGTAATTATTTTAAGAGAAATTATTTTAAGAGAAATTATTTTATTAACAGGTAAATAATAAAATGAAAAATCATTTCTAGCAATTTACTTCAAACGTAATATTTTTTTCTCTTTGACACAATAAAAAAGCTCTTATATATGTATTTACCTGGTTTTTTGATAGGGTTTAAAAAGGTCTTCTTGATGCCGTGTATGGTTTTCTGTTATAAAAATTATAAATACATGTAAAATATTTTAGTCCTTTACACATAATAAAGCAAAGTGCATTTTGGTGTGTGGTTCTGAGTTACTAAAATGTATACAGAAAAATAAAGATGATTTTGGTATTCAAGTGTCTTTAATATAAAGAGAAGTAAAACCATTCAACTAATGTGTAGAGCTCAAGCGTCTGTAAAGACTAGCAATATAATTAAATGTAATTAAACAACTAAATTAGTTATAGATTGTTGTAGTATTTTTTTATTTTTGCGCAAAAACGTGAATACTGGCCCCGGGCAACTGGGAAAGTAGGTGAGAGTTAACCTCAGTTCTCACTACACTCGTCAACATACGTTGCAGGGAGACCACACGTACAACACTCACACGTCGACCACACAGTTGGTCACGTGGCTCACGAACCCCCATCTCTGCTGTTCCCCGAACACAAAACTTGACGCTCAATGTAACGTATAATGATAAAAGATTTATTTAACACAAAAGGATATATATATATATATACACACACTAAAAAGTCTCGTCTGATGCGGAGGGGGTCCCAGTTCTATCCGTGCTTAGCGTACTTCCACTATTCCAGTGCTGTTATCTCTATCTAAATCGACCGTTCACTCTCACACGTGCATCAAGTTAGCTCTGGTGTTAAAGCTGTTCTTGTATGTGTGGGCCCATGATGGTGATTTGGTGGAGACCAATACTTCAGCCGACAGTCACGGCACTCTGATGACATTCCCTCCAAAGTGTTGCTCGCCTGTCCGTCGTCCTTCCCGCCGACCTCCCAACCACGTCAGAGAGCGACGACTGCTCTACAGGCGACACAGCTGAGCCTGTCCCAGTGCAGTGACATACACGTGGTGTCTCCGACGACTGATATGCCACCTACAGCCACCGAACGAACACCACCTTGAAAAGTTCTCAGGTTCTTTAGAGTGGAGTGAACCCAGCAGACGTACTTTCAGAACGATGACCTCTGGCCTTGGCGTCGAAAGTATTACCCTTCACAGGTAGTGCAAGTCATCATACGGGTAGTGCAAGTCCTCTCACAGCTAGTGCAAGCTCTGGTCACATAGACCTTTGCTTTCCATGGCTACAGCAGGTAGTCCTGACAGTTCCTTATCACTGACTCTCCTCCTTGCTCAAGGTTCTCTAACCCAATCGTCCTTCCTTCCGAGTCTTGCCCTCCTGTGTCGTGGTAGAAAAGTGAAGTTAGCGTCAGAGATGCGTTTTGACTGCTGACCGGTTGCTCCGTTCACTCTGACATCGTGCCGAGAAGTGTCGTACTTGGTTCACGTTTTCTTATTTCTCTTGGAACATTCGTATGACATAACGAGAGATGCTATTGGTCACTCACTCACCATTCAATCATTAAGTAACCAGCATTGACCAAAGAGAGGCTTGGTGGACAGGTGACTAACCCACTCCCAGTCAACCTGGCAGACAGGTGTGGACTGGCCCGTTCTTAGTTCCCTCGACGCCCAAGGCATTGAGCGTGTATGGGCTCCATTAGTTACCATATTAATCAAAACCACAGGGCCCTATGCAGATACCTCGTCTGCCTGCCCCTATGGTAGGCCCTGGGTGAGGTGTCAGTCCCTTCCTCGGCCTTGACTCCACTGCCAGGTGGCTCGTCACGCTTGGCTGCTGTAAACACGTAAGTGTCAACACCATGTAACACCTCTATACTGGCGTTACACCCCTCCACCCTTCCTTGTCTGATGGGTGTCAGGCTTGTCAACAAGCCACCCTAGACCATAATTAGGGTGATTGTTACTTCTCCATTAAGGTTACGACATGACACAGCTCTTTAAAAGGTATTAAGGCGACCTAACAATAAACCCTAGAACATTAAGCAATGAACAGCGAAACTTAATTAATTTTGTGTTTACTAGGTGCATAATCAACACAGAGCCTCCCCGACATCCCTAAATGAATCATTGCATATTTGTACTCTTTCGCATCTTCTGCTTTCTTGCTCACTCACAAAGCTCACCTGATAAGCAACAGTTTTTGACAGCTAGGGTTTTGAATTAAAATGCACTCTAATCTTCCTCTCACCCAGCAACAAAGAAAATCTGGATTATCTTTTATCTGTATCATCCAGCAACCTGAAGCATGTTTAACCTGTCCGTTTTTACAAATATAAAAGCAGCATTACAATAACGACATAATCTGGTCACGATGTTTACATAGATACACAAATTACATATGACATATATATTAAAAATGTAATTTAGATATTGTGGCTGATATGAGTATTGAATATGAAAGGGGGTTGAGAGATTTCCACGAAAAGAAATGTATCTTGATGGTGCAATACAGCATCACTTGAGTTCAAAAATAATTTTGCCGGCTTTGATAAGTGGACGATTTTTAGCTTCAAGATAACCATTTGAGAGCAGCTTACATTCTGATTTTTAAAAGAATCGACTAAAACTAGGATTCACTGCAGAAGAGCTTTATATTTGTCAGGCAAAGAGTAGAACCTTTCATCCTTTTTTATCCGGTAATGGACAATCCATCTAACCATGTCAGCCATCTTGAGTACAACCTGACATGTTTCTGACTTTTTGTCTTCACTGAGATCCATCGCCGTACGGACAAGATCAATGAAATTAATAGGTATCAGGGCAACATTAAGAAAAAACAGTTCATTCCCTATCGCTGACCCTCCAAGTTCTGCAAGTTTTTTGAGTCCGCCATCTTTGGCTGCTTTACCTATCTGGGTGGCACCCGTGGATAATCTCTTAGCTGCTTCTTTCAGACCCACCCCTTTCAGCTGATTCATGCTGCTTTTTGTTATCTCGAAACCAGTGACACACAGAGATGCATTACTTTTTATTTTAGCGGAATAAATCTGTGATGCTTGACGAACTAGCTCGTACTTCTGACAAACTGCTCTGATAAACTCGTCCCACTCTTTCTGCAAGGCTGCTACATTACAAGCTTCAATAATCATTTCAGCCAAAGAGGCTCCAGCGCTGACCACACCACCAGCTCCAGACAGCATCATGCCGGCGCCAGCAAGTGGTAAAGTCAGTCCACCAGTTGCAGCTGCAGCAACAGCTGCAGCCACTGTAACAACTAGACAAAACGATCAATTATTTTCATCATCTTTATTATCACAATCATCAAAATCTTTTTCTTCCCTTTACTTTCTTCTTTATTTTGATCTTTTTCTTTCTACATTTTGCGCAAGTGTTAAGTTTTAGTTCAATCACGTTTACAAGTTTACAGCTTGTGGAAAAGGACTTTATTCCTGCCAGAAATCATTTTTGTGGTATGTCTTTATATTATACGATGCGTTTATATGAGTGAGAATGCAAAATAAAAGCAATAATGCAAGTATGTGAGTTTACGAAGATGCTGTGCATTCTACTGTTCTAGAATAGTATTGTTGAAGCTTTGCTCGCCGTAGAGGAACTGTGGACCCGATAAAGCATGGTGCATAAATATAGACATTAAAAAGCATAATGAGACATCTTAAAATGCATTTAAAATTAATCTTGGGCAATGAAGTAAATGAAAATTGTTTCTATGATCAACAACAATAGTTTCTGATAGTCAGTTCTATCATTCACATAAACCTGATCCACCCAGTATTCCATCCGCCTTGTTTTGGTCAACTCAGCACACAAACGAAACGGTGACATATGTACAACTACAACCACAGCCAAAGCTAACATTCCTGGAGTTAATATCTAGAAAGCTACAAAACAAAAGCTGTCTTTTTATCTTTGTCTGTAAAAACATTTAAAAGATCCCAAGTTCCCTCAAGGTATCTCTCATAAAAAATTATTACCTCCGCCAACACACGCCGAGGCACTTGCGACTAACTTCGCTATTTTGACATTCCTGTGATGTTTGTCAAGATATCCTGCAAGTTCAATAAGCTGCCCACGAAGCTTCTCTGCTTGGTCCACCAGGTCAAGAAGGTCTTCCATTTCTGAAATAAACAATCATGGGAACGATGCCGTTTACTTTGCCATAGCAAACATCTACCCTGTTTGATGCTTCATTTTTGTACCCGTACTGTAGTGAACATATCAATCCGATTGTGATCATTCCACAATTTTAATCGATTTATAAATGATTTAAAAGAGCATTTGTCAAGAATGGATGTTTATATAAATAGCCCTGTGCAGGAAACGTTTCCAGAATGAATCGACCGACGGTTGGGTTCTCCATTTTCGGGATTTTCCGATTCTAATTTAGACGTCCAAGGATGAATAACTGTGCGCTGTATTAACCCTTCCTTTTCGTCTTAGACGATTAAATTCATCATTAATAATAATCATAATAATTATTAACAAATATATTGATTGATATCGATCACTCTCTCGAAGGAGCATGCTCTCAGCGCTTGAGACAAGGAGACGGACAGCATACAGAAAGGACGGAAGGAGAAATAACCGTACAGACAAGTAATAAAAGGCAAATATGGAATACGCAAAATGGTCTCAAGTACCAAGCACTGAGGATGTAGAGCTTCGTGAATAACTTGAGCAAGTGAACTAGTCAATGGGCCAGACACATTGCTGTCTTCTCTGAGACATTTGTAAAATGAAGTTAATTGTGTATAAGCGCCTCGCTTGCTCAGTGAGCAAAATGTATCTCCGCCTTTTAGGAGGCAATTATTTCACTTGGAGTAATCACTGAGCTTTTTTAGCGGAATCTTTTGATTTATAAACCGTTTCATTGGAATGAGGTTAGCGGTACGGATATTTAAGATACCACACACACTTACAGAACCCACAATGCTACAGTGAAAGACTCCCAAACCGTGTCTGGTTGTGTGTATTGGCGTGTGACAAAATGCTGATCCTATCCCATAAATCGTTAGAAATTTGAACTCTCGGAATTCAAATGTTTTGTAGCTTACCTGATTAAGTGTCGAGACGATGTTGTCACCTAAGACAGATCACTTTGATAGCTGAGCTCTGCGAGGCGCAATTCCGGAGGCTGTTGTTCACGCCTGCTTATTAACATAAATTCTGTTTACTTCCTGAGAAGCAACGGTTGCAACGGTTGTCAACCCATAATTGATTATCAGCACCTAAATATTCTAATTGTTAAATAGTTTATAGCTTCCTCTTCAGATGAGGAGAAAAATCCATTCCTAGTGGGGATAAGAAAAATATGTAAGTTACAAAGCTAAAGAATGAAGACAGACTTTTCAATAATAGTTCCCTTGGTGTAGAAGCTCGGAGAGGAAACACTACACACGAAGCTTTCTACCGCGATCATCATGGTGATGAAAGAGGATGTTGATCGCAAAGCCAAGGAGAAGAGACAGAGGTTCATCCTATCGCGGAGACCCTGACTGTAGAACACAACACAGTTGATGACATTACCCGGGATACCGATAAGACACACCAGTGGGGTAAGAATTACAGAGATAACTATCTCAAATAACTGGCAGATGTCCAGGTCTGAGTATCTGGGTTGTTCAAATACTGAATTAAACAGTAAGAATATTAAGTTTCTGTAAGCCATTTTGTCTCCAGTTTTGAAAGAGTTGATTTGTGAGTTTTATATAGCAAACCTTTATTCACTTTTTGCAAATGTATTACAGGAAATTGCTAAAGAAAATTTTTTCTTCAAACATTTTCTTCGTTTAATGATCGCAAATCATTTATCACCTTTTCTTGGTTTATGTGCTTATTGAAAACCACCCCGCGGAATATGAGAAAAATAAAATAATAGCTTCATGAGTAAACCACGAGTGGTAGCTTATTCTTAAACTGTTTTAACAGATTTAATTCGCGCTAATTTTAGTATCAAAGAGAAATTTTAGGTCACAGCCTATCTGTTGGAATTGTCTGAATAATCGTACAGCTTTCAAGCTAACACTAAAACTTGCCCTGAAAATGCAAGACTGACTATAAAATTGTTATGTCCAGGTTGTGCTTTCTGTCTTCGTGAAATCGGTTTCAATGAAGTGTTAACCCGACCCAAGCTGGTCAAGATCCGCGTATAAAGTGGAGTGTCAGGTTGTTGAGTTCACTTTTTAAGGCTTTTGAAGACTGGCTCCTTTTTTGAGATCTTTGCTTAGAGAGACTCTTGTACCCGTATTTCACTTCCGCAAGTACTCTACCTTGGAAATGCGAACGAACTACAACTACGGGAAGGTCCGATATTTTTCGATCCTTATTTCTGCTTGTCTGTTTATTCGTTTGTTTGCTGTTATTTACGCATTAGCTAGTTGATATTTGCTTATTTATTACAAGAGTTACTAATGACCTGTTTAGCCACAGATACAAGGGAGGCATGTAATACTAATAAAACCACAAGCACTCGCAGTCTTCAGTCTTATTAAATAACAAATACTGCATTAAACATAAAACATTATTCAATAATTCAATACTAAATATAATAATTGACGAACTCCATTACATAACTGAGATTTAAATATCATTCTTTGGTAACTCAGCACTGGAACTGATCAAAGGCACTAAAAAAATAGAGAAAAATGTTACTATATCACACATTATTTTCCAACTTATAATTTCCCAATTTGACAACACGCTTTTTAGAGTCTATGATAATTGTTTGATGAAGCAAAGAAAAATCTGGATTATCTTTTATCTGTATCATCCAGCAACCTGAAGCATGTTTAACATGTCCGTTTTTACAAATATAAAAATAGCATTACAATAATGACATAATCTGGTCACGATGTTTACATAGATACACAAATTACATATGACATATATATTAAAAATGTAATTTAGATATTGTGGCTGATATGAGTATAGAATATGAAAGGGGGTTGAGAGATTTCCACGAAAAGAAATGTATCTTGATGGTGCAATACCAGATCACTTGAGTTCAAAAATTATTTTGCCGGCTTTGATAAGTGGACGATTTTTAGCTTCAAGATAACCATTTGAGAGCAGCTTACATTCTGATTTTTAAAAGAATCGACTAAAACTAGGATTCACTGCAGAAGAGCTTTATATTTGTCAGGCAAAGAGGAGATCCTTTCATCCTTTTTTATCCGGTAATCGACAATCCATCTAACCATGTCAGCCATCTTGAGTACAACCTGAGATGCTTCTGACTGTCTGTTTTCTTTGAGGTCAACCGCCGCTCTGACAAGATCAATGAAATTAATAGGTATCAGGGCAACATTAAGAAAAAACAGTTCTTTTCCTATCGCTGACCCTCCAAGTTCTGCCAGTTTCTTGAGTCCACCGTCTTTGGCTGCTTTACCGATCTGGGTGGCACCCGTGGATAATCTCTTAGCTGCTTCTTTTAAACCCACCCCTTTCAGCTGATGCATGCTGCCCTTTGTTAGCTTGAAACCAGTGACACATAGAGATGCATTACCTTTAATTTTAGCAGAATAAATCTTTGAAGCTTCATTAAGTATCCGGCACTCCTTAATAACTGCTTTGATAAACATGTCCCACTCTCTCTGTAAGGCTGCTACATTACAAGCTTCAATAATCATTTCAGCCAAAGAGGCTCCAGCGCTGACCGCTCCACCAGCTCCAGACAGCATCATGCCGGCGCCAGCAAGTGGTAAAGTCAGTCCACCAGTTGCAGCTGCAGCAACAGCGGCAGCCACTGTAACAACTAGACAAAACATTAATCATTAGTCACCTTTATCATAACTGTCATCAACATCTGTTTCTTCCCACTATTTATTTCTTTATATTTTTTCCTTCTAATTCTTTGGATAGTAATAAGTCTTACTTTATTCCAGTTTATAAAGGTCCAGGATACGGCAAAAAAATCCAGAAATCATATTTTGTGCTAGTGCGGCATTTCCCCATATTCTCAAATTGTTATTACCTCCACCAACTAACGCCGAGGCACTTCCGACTACCTTTGCTATTTTCACATTCCTGTGATGTTTATTCAGAAGTCCTGCGAGTTTAACCAGCTTCGCATGAAGATTTTCTCCTAGAGCCGCCAGGTTACGAAGGTTTGGCATTTCTGAAATAAACAACCATGGGAACGACGCCGTTTACTTTGCCATAGCAAACGTCTAACTTGGTACCAGAGATTTTTTTTTAAAAAGCTGGGTCTCACATTCCCAGAGTGAAGTGAATAGACGAATTCGCTACTAATGATCGCAAAATAAAACCGGCTTAGGCCCACCCCCAGCCCTAGTCAAGAATGCGTGTTTATATAAATAGCCATGTGCAGGAGAAATTGTGGTTAGGTTCGGGTTTTTCCTAATCCATTTTATACTCTAAGGATAGATAAGTGTGCCCTGTATTGACACTACCTGTACATCTTCGACGATAAAAATCTAAGTCAGCGTGTTCTTTTTTGTAATAATAACAATGATAGAAAATGAGTGATTTATATCGTGCGTGATCACTCTCAGGAAGGAACATTCCTTGAACACTTGAGACAAGAACAAGACGTGGACAGAATACAAAGGATAGAAAGATAAACAATCATTCTGACAAATAATAAAAGACAAACACAAAAGACGCAAAGAGGAATCAAGCATCAAACAATAAGGACGAATAGAAGATAAAAAAGCGAAAGAAAGGGTTACAAGATTCTCTAGCATGACACGCAGTGTTGTTAAAAGTAATGCTCGGGAAACAGATGTGTTTTCAGTGCACGATTAAACTTTTCAATGGTGGGTAGATGGGGGATATGGAAGAAAACAATTTCACTGTTTAGAAGATTAGTAACTAAAACTCGTGTGACTATCTAGAAATTTACGGTCATCAATCAAAGAGCGGAGCAGTCTGATTGGGATGCAGGAGAAAAGTAGTCAGGTCGGATCCTGTACAGTCTGGACGGACTGCGAGAGGACGGATGGTCAGCCAGTGCAGAAAACAAGGGACAGAAGTGACAAGAACTCTTTTGCTAGCTCTAACCATCAGACGTGCAGCAGAGTTCTGTACTTTCTTGTCATCACTTACCGATGTAGATGTCCTCAGTGAAGCTGTTCCTGTCGTCTGTCGTCTGTCCAGGCTGTGTGCTGCTCTCCGCTGCACAAGAGACTGACCCAAATAACTGCGCATGCGCACTGAGCTAGGCCTTGCCGGCAGATTTCTTATAAGTCTACCTTGGAGGAAAACATTATAGGACACGCATTTTGAATTATCAAAAACTACTAGCTTGGAACCTCGTGAGCCAGGAATTCACACAATTTTACAAAATTCAAGTCCTAACGTGACTATACTGTCTACAAGCTGAGCGGAGTAAACAATGGAAGGAGGGCGCATGGGTCACATTGACCTTCTGTCTGTTTTTTAAATCGATGTTGTAAACATCCTCTTTACACTTTTTTATAACTTGACTATTTTGTCAAGAGCCGTCTTTTAGGTTCTTACTCAACAATACCCTGCAATTTTCGCGGGTATCCTGTATGGTACAAATTATTTTTCAATGAAGTATTTGACACATTCCGATTGACGAACATTCAAGAAGTCTCTATGAAAACTTTGTTTACGGAAATTACGGAATGATCTGTGACTTGTCAAGGCGTGTATCACCTTGTCTGATGTGTCGTTGACTCTCCAGAAAATGTGTTATACTTTCATTTTTGTGAAATAACCCTGACAGGAGGATCAGCGTGTGACATGTTTTCTGTTAAGTTTCCGTGCGTCTCACACTATATGTGATGGTTAGCTTAGGAAGTACACGGCAGTGACATTAGTGTGCTGACAGTCTTTTTTTTTTAAAAAGTTTTCGAGTGTCCCGAGCATTCTTCGTGATCAATTACTCAGAGGTCAGGGACACATTTATAAATCGACAAATCTTTATTAACGACGATAATAGAATAAACAAATATGTTTTAAATCAATCCCTTGAATAAAAAAGAAGCAAAATTCCCAACATAACTACAAACAAGTTGTTATTATTTTCTTTATCCATTCGTTTTTTTTCTACGAAAGCAATGGACTTTCTGTAATTCAAAAATATCCTACACTTGTACAACTGCCTGGAAAATACACACTATGTTAATTAAGCAGGGTGAGTACGGTGTGCGCCAATGAGTGTAAACAGAGCATCACGTCCACTCCCATGAGATGACAACTATGTCAAGACGATTCCGCCACAGCTTAGAGCTTAGACAATAGACATTCAAAATATCATTGCAAAGTATTCGGGTACTTTTTGTGATACAATTTATTTTCCAATAAAATATTTAACACATTGTGAAAACTGAGCATTAAAAAAAATTGTCGATCAGAACACCCCTCCCTGACAGGTTGACTACCTGGCAGACAGGTGTGGTCAGGTCCGTTCTTAGTCCCCATGGTGCCCGAGGCATAGGGCATGTATAGGCCCCGCCATTAGGACCCTAGTTATCATATCAATCAAAATCGCGTGGCCCTAGGCAGATACCTCGTCTGTCTGCCCCTAAGCATGGCCTTTGGTGAGGTGTCAGTCCCTCCCTAGGCCGTTGGTTCCTCTGCCAGCCAGCTGGTTGCACTTGGCTGCACCATGCAACACCTCCACACTGGCACATATACCCCTCTCAGGGGTGTCAGGCATGTCAACAAGCCACCCTTGACCCTAATTGGGGCGATTGCTACTTCCCCATTAAGCTACCACATGACATGAAAGGTGACCTAACAATAAACACTAGAACAGTAAGCACCGAACAGTGAAGCTTAAGTAAGTTTATGTTTATTAGGTGTCTAATCAACACAAAGCCTCCATGACATTCCAAAGTGAATCAATGCACATTTGTACTCTTACACATATTCTGCTTTCTTGCTCTCTCACAGAGCTTACCAGATCAACAACAGCTTTTCACAGCTAGCCTACTGAATTAAAAATACACTCTCATCGTCGATTATCTTTCATCTGTATTATCCAGCAACCTCAAGCATGTTAACATGTCAGGTTTTACAGATATAATAGTAAGTCTATGATAACAACTCATAATCTGGTCACGATGTCTACAAAGATACACAAATACAAATATAAACCCAGTTAAAAAAGAAATGTAATTTAGATATCCAGGCTGACCCGAGTATACAATATGCAATGGGTGGAGATATTGGCGAGAAAAAGAAAATTATTTTGCCGACTTAAATGTTGAGATGACTTTACGATAGCCGCTTCCAAACAGCTTATATTCCAATTTTTTTTAAAAGAATCGACTAAAACCAGGATTCACTGCAGAAGAGCTTTATATTTGTCAGGCAAAGAAGAGAAACTTAATCACTTTGTATCAAGTCATCGACAATCCACCTAACCATGTCAGCCATCTGGAGAAGAACCAGATATGCCTCAGACTTTTTGTCTTTACTGAGGTCAACCGCCGTTCCGACAAAATCAGCTAAATTAATAGGTATCAGGGCAACATTAAGAAAAAACACTTCATTCCCTATCGCTGACCCTCCAAGTTTTGCCAGATTCTTGAGTCCGCCGTCTTTGGCTGCTTTACCGATCTGGGTGGCACCCGTGGATAATCTCTTAGCTACTTCTTTTAAACCCACCCCTTTCAGCTGATTCATGCTGCTTTTTGTTAGCTCGAAACCATTAACAAACAGAGATGCATTCTCTTTTATTTTAAAAGAATAAAGCTGTGATGCCTTATGAAGTTGCATGTACTTTTGAAAAACTGCTTTGATAAACTCGTCCCACTCTCTCTGTAAGGCTGCTACATTACAAGCTTCAATAATTATTTCAGCCAAAGAGGCTCCAGCGCTGACAGCTCCACCAGCTCCAGTCAGCATCATGCCGGCGCCAGCAAGTGGTAAAGTCAGTCCACCAGTTACAGGTGCAGCAACAGCGGAAACCACTGTAATAACTAGACAAAACATTACTTATTAGTCACCTTTATCATCACTATCATCAACATCTATATCGTCCCTCTATTTCTTTATATTTAGTGACTTCTTATTCTTCAGATACCTATAAGTTTACTTTATTCATGTTTAAAAGTTTACAGCATATGGTAAAAAGGTCAATGGCGCTGAAAGAAATCATATTTTGTGTTAGCGTGGCATTCTCTCATATTCTCAAATTACTGTATATGAGTGAGAATGAAGAAAAATGCCACAGTGTAAGTACATGAATATACAAAGAGAGGTGTTGTGCATCCCACTGGATCTGAAGCAGGTAGATTACTCCTAACAACCATACAAAAGCTTAAAAAGACAGTTTCAAATATATCTAATATTAAAATTTATTTACTGCAGCAAAAGAAAAGAAAATCCGCTTTTCAAGACCAACAAAAATAATTTATATTATGCATTAATATAATTCACATAAAACTGATCCACCCAGTATTTCAGGACTTCTTTTTCTCGACAACTCCACATCCCTTAAAATGAAAGTAAGTTACTTGTGGATCCGAGATGGTGAGATGTTTACTAATACAGATAAAATAGTAGGGTACCTTTGTACCTTTGGTGTTATCAAGATATCATTACCGCTACAAACGTTATCATCGTCTGTGTACCTTTGTCAGTAAAAATGTTTAGAGTATTGCAAGTTACAACTACGTATCTCTCTTAAAATATTACCTCCACCAACTAACGATGATCCACTTCCAAATAACTTTGCTACTTTGACATTCCTGTGATGTTTGTGAAGATATTCTGCAAGTTTAATTAGCTCCGCTCGAAGCTTTTTTCCTTGAACCACCAGGTCATGAAGGTCTCGCATTTCTGAAAAAAAGAACATTTATGTCGTTTACCATGTCATAGGATAAAGTCTACACTTATTAACCTTGGTACCCAGAGAAGATTTTTTTTTTTTTTAGCTGGGTCTCACATTCCCAGAGTGAAGTGAATAGATGAATTCGTTTTTTATCATTCCTCATCTTTAATCTACGTTGATCGCAAAAAACGACTTAGCCCTTATCAAGAATGCATATTTCTATAAATAGCCATGTGAGGGAAAAGTTTTGATTAAGTTCGGGTTTTCCCGATTCCATTTTAAGCAACTACGGACATAACTGCGGGTTGCATTCACACTACCTTTACATCTTTAACGATGAAACTTTTCGCCAGCTTGGTCTGTTTAGTAATAATAATAGAAAGAAGAAGAGAGTGATTTATACCGTGCATGATCACGCTCATGAAAGAACATTCTTTCAACGCTTGAGATAATAATAAGACGTGTATAGCATAAAGGACAGAAAGATAAAAAAATCGTTCTGACAAAAAATAAAATACAAACATAGAAGGCGCAAAGAGGAATCAAACATGAAACAGTGAGGATGAAGAGTTTCGTGAAGAGACAGTAAAAGCGAAAGTAAGGATAGAAGATGACCTAGCATGACATGGAGAGTTAGAAGTAATGCTCGGGGAACAGATGTGTTTTTAGTGCACGTTGAAAATATTCAATGGTGGGTAGATGGTGGATATCAAAGTAAAAAGTTCCACTGTATAAAAGTACAGTAGATAAAACTAATGTGACTATATGCTATTGTCCTGATGACAACGAAAGAGATTTGCGGTCATCAGACGAAGAGTACAGCTGTCTGATATGGATGCAGGAGAAGAGAAATTGAGACAAATAGTCAGGTCCGAGCCTGTACAGTCTGGACTGACTGCGAGAACGGATGGTCAGCCAGTGCAGAAAACAAAGGATAGAAGTGACAAGAACTATTTTGCTAGCTCTAACCATCAGATGAGTTCTGTACTTTCTTGTCATCACTTACCCGATGTAGATGTCCTCAGTGAAGGTGTCTGTAGTCGCGTTGTCCTCTGTGTTCTGCAAGCCGTTGTGCAAAACCCTGGCCCAAACGACAGCGCATGCGCACTGACTTGATCGTTGACGGCAGATGTCTGATAAGACCGCTTCAGGGGAAACGGTTGTAAAACACACATGTTGAATTCACCTACATGAAAATAGTCTTCCTAGGGACCTCTAAGCCTGGCATGATATCGCTTTGATTAGCACTTTCCATTTTAAGCTGTAAGGTTGGTCGAACTGTGCATGATATAGCACATCTGTCGTGCACTCTGACTAAAATGTTTCCCCCATTCAAGATAAGAAAAATAATTTTGCTACCTTGGCGACCATGAATACTTCATGCGATTTCTCTTTGCAAAATGTTTTTGTTTACCTCAGTATTTCTTGTCTCTTGTTTATATTCGTGGTTGAGTATGTTGTGTGTATTGTAGCTGTTTAAGTGTATAGTGTTTTGTACATTTTGTTGTGTGCTGCAATGTAATTTGGTGGCTTATCACTTTCTTGACTTCGTGGCTAAACCTGTTGTTTGTATTTTTGTCAAGGTGTGTATGCATCACCTTGTCCGATTTATCGTTTACCCACCAGAAAAGTAACTTGTAAATTAACCCAGACACGCAGATCAGTGTGTTGGCGGCTTTTATTTGAAGTCCTCGTGCGTCTTGCACTGTCTGAAAGTCATTCGAGCGTATCTAAGCCGATCACACACACAACACGCACCACACCACACCACACAAACACATTATTGCCCTTGCCACACTCAATCCTCTCTACCTTCTCCCCTCTTCATCATGTCCAACTCGAGCTATACCAGCAGAAACAACAACAACATCTCACAATAAATACAGGTACTTTTATTTGTGCTGTCCGAGCATCTATTTATTCGAGATACCGTCTGGCACACTGTCAGAGTAGTTTATAGACACCGTGCCACACAACGATAATACCTTAGGATTTGTACTTCACATTTCATATACTTTATTTGTTCATCTCTCGTACATTTTTGCACCAGCGTTTCAGTTTCTTCGTCCTCCGAAGAGTAATCTTCACATCTCAGCAACGACACGCTGAAATATCTGTCAACACAAAAGTATTATCTTGAGCACACACACTTAATTCACATTATCGATATGTTAATATCTTACATGTTCACTGTCTTACTTTCGTCTGTAGGATTACGATAATTAACAACTTTAGGTGTACATATAGCTTATGTCTCTGCGAATTGTATTACCTGGTAATGTCTTCATGGGCACAAATATATATCTAGCAACACAAATTTTATTAACTTGGGATACAATTGTTACGATTACTAAAGGTAAGATATTAATAATAGGGACATGCCAAATATTTTACTTTAATAAATTGACAAACAGCTGCATCTACTAGCTCAGTAACAAATATGCATCAAAAAACACACACACACACACATAATCTATATATTTATCTACATATATAAATATAGTTAATGATATTACCACTTCCATGATTTTCCTGTATTGTTCCAAGTTTACTTCCTTACTGCCTGAAAATATAAAAATAATGTACATGTCTTAACATTATGCTATTTATCATAACATTTATAGTTGCAAGAAATTTAATTATTTCTCAATCGCCAAAAAAGTCTTACAAAGTGTTTTCCATGTTCAAAAATCGTATTTAAAAACTAATTAGCTTACTTTTTGGGATCAGGACATCAAAGATGAAGTCAGCATTCGCCGGGTTGAAATAACCGTCTTTACTCCCGTCTATTGCGTCGTAGGTGAGGAATGCTCCTATTATAACAGTTACCTTCATCCCACGCCAAGGAGTGTCTGAGAACTCGTCGTAGTTTAGTTTTCCATCGCCTTTACAAGAAATGTGTGCAAAACTTGTTAAATTAATGAATGTTTCAGATTTTTTATCTAGTTTTTACAGTTCCGTTTGTTGTAAAGTACATCACCAAGACTAAAAAAAATTTCTATGGATTTTTAAAATAAGAATTAATTCTCCGCCTAAAATGATTTTATATCGTTTTATGATATAAATAAACATATATACTTACATGCTTTCTCTTACATTAAAATTCAAGCAACACCTATTTCTGACAAGTACTTTTAACAAGAATAGGATGTGTGATCACTTTCTAAAACCGAGATTTTTCTTTTCTGCGTTGCATGATGACTTCCTGAATGTCAGGAGGCTAAGTAGATGATAAATGATGCAAATTCTCACATAAACGATGATAAATGAGAAAGAGGAGAAAAACGATGATTACCGTCTCTGTCGTATTTCAGATAAAAGCTCTTTATTTCCTCTCTTGTAACCAAGTCATTATGGTTTGTGTCCATACGTTCAAAAAATATAAGAACTCTGTCTTCAAAACTGAAATTATCAAAATATTTCATAATTTTCTTATTCTTTGATGCATTATCTTCCAACGTGAATATTTTGTATGAATTGTTTTGATATGGACATTGAATTTGTTTGTGGCGGTTTTGGTGATTTTGCTGCTTCCGGGGCTGGTGTTGGTGATCATAATAAAGTCTGTAATACATATGCTATATGCGAGTTATCGAGTACAGTTGTAGGATATGCAGGCTGTAATAACCACTAATTGAAGAATGATCACAGATTTACAAGACTTGTTGCATCCTTCACTCAGTGATTTTTCAAGATTATTTTATACATGCAGCCTTTCTACTTATCTTGTAGATTTTGATAAAAAGTACAAATTTACGAAATCTTCAATAAATTTTCCCAGTCAGTTAGAGAAAGAGAAAGTCACAATAGTTAATTAACAAAAGAAACACTTACCAAACCACAGCAGAAACAAGAACGAACAGGATGGCGATCTTCATCATAAAAGTTAATCCACAAAATTATCTGTTACTGGAAAAAGTGTAAACTCCTGTTTCATAATTGAAAGTAGTTGATGATGAAGATGACGATGACGATGTTGATGCTGCTGATGATGAAGATGACGATAATTGATGTTTGATGATGGATGATTGACGATGATGATGATCGTGATCAACCACAAACACTATGCGAGAGAAATCTCTGCTTCCACTTTTCGGTTTTTCCATGCTGTCATCCGTTTGCGTGTATTTTTGTAAGATTGACTGTCTTGATGCCCAGCATATTGAATCTTTTTCAGCAGGAAAGATCAGCTCTTCAAGTTTTAT
>SRHC01002235.1:58069-70898 GCA_004794325.1 Pomacea maculata
TCTTCAAAACTGAAATTATCCAAATATTTCATAATTTTCTTATTCTTTGATGCATTATCTTCCAACGTGAATATTTTGTATGAATTGTTTTGATATGGACATTGGATTTGTTTGTTGCGGTTTTGGTGATTTTGCTGCTTCCGGGGCTGGTGTTGGTGATTATAATAAAGTCTATAATACATATGCTATATGCCAGTTATCGAGTACAGGATATGCAGGCTGTAATAACCACTAATTGAAGAATGATCACAGATTTACAAGACTTGTTGCATCCTTCACTCAAAGTGATTTTTCAAGATTATTTTATACATGCAGCCTTTCTACTTATCTTGTAGATTTTGATAAAAAGTACAAATTTACGAAATCTTCAATAAATTTTCCCAGTCAGTTAGAGAAAGAGAAAGTCACAATAGTTAATTAACAAAATAAATACTTACCAAACCACAGCAGAAACAAGAACGAACAGGATGGCGATCTTCATCATAAAAGTTAATCCACAAAATTATCTGTTACTGGAAAAAGTGTAAACTCCTGTTTCAAAATTGAAAGTAGTTGATGATGAAGATGACGATGACGATGTTGATGCTGCTGATGATGAAGATGACGATGACGATGTTGATGCTGCTGATGATGAAGATGACGATGATTGATGTTTGATGATGGATGATTGACGATGATGATGATCGTGATCAACCACAAACAGTATGCGAGAGAAATCTCTGCTTCCACTTTTCGGTTTTTCCATGCTGTCATCCGTTTGCGTGTATTTTTTTAAGATTGACTGTCTTGATGCCCAGCATATTGAATCTTTTTCAGCAGGAAAGATCAGCTCTTTAAGTTTTATATTATATATAGGAAGATAACTTGAAACCCAACTGTGTCCTGCAAACGTGTCCCGAGTCTCGAGGACAGAGGAACACCAGGCAACAGAGTTTAAACAGTCTTAAGTTTACAAGTTGTACTTACCGCATGAAGCAGACAAATGCCAAGAATGCTTGAGCTGTAGTGTTGTCGGCTAAACACCACACGAATATTTGTACTTTTACCTCGCAATAAATACAATGTGTTTTTGTCATAAAATCTCACATTTAAGCGCAAGCAGTAAATTTTTTTACGTTGATTTTATTCTTTACCATCACTGTTTTAAAAAATATCTTGGAAGAATTTAAACCTAGAGGTTTTTTTCTAGCCACGTGTTGACAATTGACCTCATCATGAACCTGCAATCTTAACTTGCTTTTGGTTTTAAAGTCCTTCTGCAGGGGTTTTAAATGCATATTTTTCTCTGCCCATCTGTTAGTACATGACCACTGCTTGAACCTATTTATTGATCTTTAACTGAGGATTCAAATAAAAATAATATTTCTTGCATTTAGTCTCTTCATTTTAAATGTGCTTTTCTTCTCTATAATAGCATCATGTTGTCACATGACCGCTGCCTGAACCTAAGTATTGATGCTGGGTGGGCGTTATTAAAATAGTATTTTATTCATTGTTAAACAATGTTAAACACGTTTTTGTTCTCTATTTCACTTTTCAATACATGACCGCTGCGTGAGCTTAATTTGCCCCTGTGATGGCAATGTGGCAAAAGTTCGCTTCACACCAACTGTCGTCATGAACTGACCAACTGTTGGTCCTGCTTTCATCTTTTTAGTAGCTTTAGAAGTAAGAGTAGTAAAATTCACCAACTTTGATCATAGTGTATTTTGTTTACTTTCTTGTTTCTAAGCCTGGAAGGATATTGCTTTGATTAGCACTTTCCATTTTAAGCTGTAAGGTTGGTCGACCTGTGCATCATATAGCACATCTGTCGTGCACTGACTAAAATGTTTCCCCAATTCAAGGTAAGAAAATAATTTCGCCACCTTGGCGACCATGAAAACTTAAGGCGATTTCTCTTCGCAAAGCCTCTTGTTTATATTCGTGGTTGAGTATGTTGTGTGTATTGTAGCTGTTTGAGTGTATAGTGTTTTGTACATTTTGTTGTGTGATGCAATGTAATTTGGTGGCTTATCACTTTCTTGTATTCGTGGCTAAACATGTTTGCATTTTTGTCAAGGTGGGTATGCATCACCTTGTCCGATTTCTCGTTTACCCACCAGAAAAGTAACTTGTAAATTAACCCCGACACGCAGACTAGTTTGCTGGTGGGTTTTTTGTTTGTTTGTTTGTTTGTTTGTTTGTTTGTTTGTTTGTTTGTTTTTTGAAGGCTTGCATTGTCCGAAAGTCATCGGAGCATATCTAAGCCGATCACACACACAACACGCACCACACACACCATAAACACACATTATTGTCCTTGCCACACTCAATCCTCTCTACCTTCTCCCCTCTTCATCATGTCCAACTCGAGCTATACCAGCAGAAACAACAACAACATCTCACAATAAATACAGGTACTTTTATTTGTGCTGTCCGAGCATCTATTTATTCGAGATACCGTCTGACACACTGTCAGAGTAGTTTATAGACACCATGCCACACAACGATAATACCTTAGGATTTGTACTTCACATTTCATATACTTTATTTGTTCATCTCTCGTACATTTTTGCACCAGTGTTTTACTTTCTTCGTCCTCCGAGTACTATTGCCACCTGATCAACGACACGCTGATTGATCTGTCAACACAAAAGTATTATCTTGAGCACACACACTTAATTCACATTATTGATATGTTAATATCTTACATGTTCATTGTCTTACTTTCGTTTGTAGGATTACGATAATTAACAACTTTAATTAACAACATATAGCTTTATGTCTCCGCTAGTTGTGTTACATGGCTATGTCTTCATGGGCAGAAATATATATCTAGCAACATAAATTTTATTAACTTGTGATACAATTGTTACGATTACTAAAGGTAAGATATTAATAATAGGGACATGCCAAATATTTTACTTTGATAAATTGACAAACAGCTGCATCTACTAGCTCAGTCACAAATATGCATCAAAACACACACACACACAATATAGATATTTATCTACATATATATATATAGTTAATGATATTACCAATTTCATGATTTTCCTGTATTGTTCCAAGTTTACTTCGTTACTGCCTGAAAATATAAAAATAATGTACACGTGTTAACATTATGCTATTTATCATAACATTTATAGTTGCAAAAAATTTAATTATTTCTCAATCGTCAAAAAATGCTTACAAAGTGTTTTCTATGTTCAAAAATCTTATTTAAAAACTAATTAGCTTACTTTTTGGGATCAGGAGATCAAGGATGAAGTCAGCATTCGCCGGGTCGAAATACTCGTCTTTACTCCCGTCTATTTCGTCGTAGGTGTGGAATGTTGCTAGTATAGAAGGTGTGTCCATCCCACGCCACAGAGTCTTTGTGAACTCGTTGTAGTTTAGTCTTCCATAGCCTTTACAAGAAATGTGTGCAAAACTTGTTAAATTGATAAATGTTTCAGTTTTTTTTATCTAGTTTTTACAGTTCCGTTTGTTGTAAAGTACATCACCAAGATTTTAAAAAAAATTCATTTCTATGGATCTTTTAAAATAAAAATTCATTCTCCGCCTAAAATGATTTTATATCGTTTTATGATACAAATAAACATATATACTTACATGCTTTCTCTTACATTAAAATTCAAGGAACACCTATTTCTGACAAGTACAGTGGTACCTCGACATACGAGTGCCCTGACATACGAGTGTTTTGAGATACGAGCCGCCGAGCGAGCGATATTTTGCTTCGAGATAAGAGCAAGATTTGAGATACGAGCAATCGCACACTACACCGCTGCACACGACCCCAACATGCGGGGCGGATGTTGGGGTCGTGTGCAGCGTCTAACAGTTTCTCCCACCTAAGACTAGACCTCAGTCTGTGTTGTGTGCTTGTTTCCCTCGTTTTCGAAGCATTTTTGATAAGTTGGGTTCACGTTTTTTGCTTTTTGTACATTTACAAAACATTATCCCATTTATTTTTGTAACCATGGGTCCGAAGAAGAAGGTGATGTCTATTGAATTAAAGCGCGAAATCGTAGAAAAACATGAGCAAGGTGTGCGAGTAATTGACTTGGCGAGGATGTACGGGTGTAGCACATCAACGATATGTTCTGAGCTTAAACAGGAGTTGATAAAGGTTACAACGCCAGCTAGGGGCGTTACAATAATTTCTAAGCTCCGGACTTCTCTCCATGAAAAGATGGAAAAACTATTGACTGTGTGGGTGACAGAGAAGCAGCTTCAAGGAGGAACCTTAACACAAAGCATCATGTGTGAGAAGGCACGAGCGATTTACGGTGATTTGCTGAAGCAGATCCCACACACTTCCACAAACGAAGAATTTAATATGTTTTTATAGAATATGTATTTGTTATTCATAAATAAATGTTTCCTCTTGTAAATACACTTTTTCTTATTCAAAAACACTTAACAAAAACAACTGAGGTGGTGTTTTGGGAGCTGGAACGGATTAATGGCATTTCAATGAATTTCAATGGGGAAAATTGCTTTGAAATACGAGCAATTTGACATACGAGCAAGGTTACGGAACGAATTAAACTCGTATGTCGAGGTACCACTGTACTTTTAACAAGAATAGGATGTGTGATCACTTTTTAAGACCGAGATTTTTCTTTTCTGCGTTGCATGATGACTTCCTGAATGTCAGGAGGCTAAGTAGATGATAAATGATACAAATTCTCACATAAACGATGATAAATGAGAACGAGGAGAAAAACGATGATTACCGTCACTGTCGTATTTCAGATAAAAGCTCTTTATTTCCTCTCTTGACACCAAGCCATTATGGTTTGTGTCCATACGTTCAAAATATGTAAGATCTATGTCTTGAGCACTGAAATTATCCAAATATTTCATAATTTTCTTATTCTTTGATGCATTATCTTCCAACGTGAATATTTTGTATGAATTGTTTTGATATGGACATTGGATTTGTTTGTGGCGGTTTTGGTGATTTTGCTGTTTCCAGTGCTGGTGTTGGTGATCATAATAAAGTCTGTAATACATATGCTATATGCGAGTTATCGAGTACAGTTGTAGGATATGCAGGCTGTAATAACCACTAATTGAAGAATGATCACAGATTTACAAGACTTGTTGCATCCTTCACTCGCAGTGATTTTTCAAGAAGATTATTTTATACATGCAGCCTTTCTACTTATCTTGTAGATTATGATAAAAAGTACAAATTTACGAAATCTTCAATAAATTTTCCCAGTCAGTTAGAGAAAGAGAAAGTCACAATAGTTAATTAACAAAATAAATACTTACCAAACCACAGCAGAAACAAGAACGAACAGGATGGCGATCTTCATCATAAAAGTTAATCCACAAAATTATCTGTTATTGGAATAAAGTTTGAACTCCTGTTTCATAATTGAAAGTAGTTGATGATGAAGATGACGATGACGATGTTGATGCTGCTGATGATGAAGATGACGATGATTGATGTTTGATGATGGATGATGGATGATTGATGATGATGATGATCGTGATCAACCACAAACACTATGCGAGAGAAATCTCTGCTTCTATTTTTCTGTTTTTCCATGCTGTCATCCGTTTGCGTGTATTTTTGTAAGATTGACTGTCTTGATGCCCAGCATATTGAATCTTTTTCAGCAGGAAAGATCAGCTCTTCAAGTTTTATATATATAGGAAGATAACTTGAAACCCAAGTGTATCCTGCAAACGTGTCCCGAGTCTCGAGGACAGAGGAACACCAGGCAACAGAGTTTAAACAGTCTTATGTTTACAAGTTGTACTTACCACTTGAAGCAGACAAATGCCAAGAATGCTTGAGCTCTAGTGTTGTCGGCTAAACACCAGACGAATATTTGTACTTTTTCCTCGCAATAAATATAATTTGTTTTTGTCATAAAATCTCCCATTTAAGCGCAAGCAGTAAATTTTTTTTAGATTGATTTTATTCTTTACTGTCACTTTTTTTACAAATATCTTGGAAGAATTTAAACCTAGAGGTTTTTTTCTAGCCACGTGTTGACAATTGACCGCACCATGAACCTGCAATCTTAACTTGCTTTTTGTTTGAAAGTCCTTCTGCAGGGGTTTTAAATGCATATTTTTCTCTGCCCATCAATTAGTACATGACCACTGCTTGAACCTATTTATTGATCTTTAACTGAGGATTCAAATAAAAATAATATTTCTTGTACTTAATCACTTCATTTTAAATGTGCTTTTCTTCTCGATAACAGCATCATGTTGACACATGACCGCTGCCTGAACCTAAGTATTGATGCTGGGTGGGCGTTATTATAATAGTATTTTATTCATTGTTAAACACGTTTTTGTTCTCTATTTCACTTTTCAATACATGACCGCTCCGTGAGCTTAATTTGCCCCTGTGATGACATAGTGGCATAGGTTCGCTTCACACCAACTGTCATCGTGAACTGACCAACTGTTGGTCATGCTTCATCATTTTAGTAGTGTTAGAAGCAAAAGTATTAAAATTCACTAACTTTGATCTTTTATATATATGTGCATCTGTGTGTAGGTTTTTCATGTGCCAGTGTGTCTGTCAGTGTATTTCTCTTTCTTTGTGTTTCTAAACTTTCCCTGTATCCACTTGTATGTGTGTCTGTATGTATGTATCTGTATGTCACTCAACCTTTCACTGTATGTGTATGTGCTTATCAATAATAATGATTTCTTTATTCAGTTTGTGGTAGGCCATCTGGCCCATTCCAGCATCAAATACTGCTGGTTATATGTGCATGTATTTGCATTCATCTGTTCATGTGTCTGTCTGTGTGTGTATGTGTCTCTTTATGTGTATATAGATATGTGTGTCTATATGTGTGTACCTTTATATATATTGTAAATGTAAACTTGTAAATGTTTCTCTGTATCTATGTGTGTGTATACTTATGTATGTCTGCATAACTGTGTGCATGCATCTATTTCTTTTACTTTTTTCTATATCTGTATGCGTATATGATTGTGTCTGTGTGAATGCATATGTGTCTCTGTGTATCTTAGTATATGTAAACATTACCTCACATTATGTTATTTCTTTTGCTATGCTACCAAATATAACTGTGCATTTTGCCAGCAATAGTAGCCAGCCTTCAAGAGATAGGTCATAGTTTGGTAGAAATATGTTTGACCTTTGTATGCTGTCCTCATTGATCACTTCCTTTCATTTACTTATACATATACTTCAATAAGTTACTTCTATTAGGGAGAATACAAAATGTCCATGCTACATATGTGCATTGCTTACCTCCCTACTTGTATGTGCATGTTTAAATATGTGTGTGTGTGTGCATGTCTGTTAGTGTATGGATATGTGTGTGTCTGAATGTGCCTCTAAATCTTTTCTTGTATCTGCATGTATGGGCATGTGTTCATGTGTATCTCTGTCTACGTTTCACTCAGGACCTATTTCTTATATACTAGAAGTATTATTAATTGCTTGTGACATATGTTCAATACATCAGCTTAACAGCAGAACCTAATAGACCTAGTCTTCAATAATATTAAGCTGTCAAGTTTCCCTGCCACCTGAGTCTACCACAAGGGTCAGATTTTTAATTAGTCAAACTATAAGTACACAGCATCCGCTTAACCAGCTGTGGGATTTTAAGTCAGCTTCTTTTAAGTAAGTTCCGTACCTTCCAGACAGATCACCAAAGCCATCCTATATCCATGACTGCAGTCTATCTTAATGTCGAGCCAGGTTAATAAGTACAATCATTACCTCTTCATCATAAACTTCATTACCAAAAAAAATTGTATCAAGTTATATATGTGAAGAGGTACATTCAATGTTTTTTATTTTGTAATCTCGTCAGTGACTAATCTAGCTTTAATAAAGGATATATATACTTATAATCCACACCCATGCACGAACTCACAGACACTTTGTTCATTTCCATTATCTTTCATGTTTCAGTGCAATTCTTAGCCATTGATGATTTGCCCCTCGATATGAACCCCATGGTGGAATAAATAAAATGGTAAATGATCTCTCCCTCAGATTGTCTTTAAGAACATCGTAGTCCTTCTGTCTTCTGTCGTAGAGCGGACACCGCAGCAAACGCAGCGCCCAAGCCACTACCGTCCTTCACCAACAACAGCTTCACCTGTCAACAGTCACAGCTGGCATTATTGAGAACATCAACCAGATACACGTGCACGTGTGTAATGTCTCGCTCTTCTTTGTTTTCTTTTCAATTTGCTTTAGCGATTATGTTTTTGGAGAGTTCTTTGTTTTGATTTAGTGAAGAGAGCATTGGCTTAAGGTGTACTCTAATATTTTTTCTCTGTGTATTATCTGTCATTAGCATGCCTTTCATTTACCTGACATCGAGGACAGAAGTTGCTGAGGATATCGATCAGGTGCTTGTGGTACTTGGGGTGGCACTCATACAGCGAGCCGTCTATCCCGACACTCACCTCCGGCAGGCAGGTGCGGTTCACAAGGGTGGCAATCGCTGTCACACAAGGGGACGAAATTTTGTAAATATAAGTGCTGAGTAAATCAGACACTGGAAGAATTACGGATCGCGTGCTCTTACCCTAGTCCCGCCAGAAATGTAGCATCAACACTCAAAAGAGCACACACTGACCGGAGGCGACGATGTAGGCTCCCCGTCTGCTGACCATCTCGGCCACCTCACGCACTAAGGCCACGTCGTCGTCGTTGACCGAGGATTCTTCTGTCACCTTAAGCTGACGAAGTACCTCCCATGTCTTGGAGGTCTCTGGGCCCACATCACTGAGCAAGATAAAATGTTTTCAAACAAGTTCTCATGAAAAGTACACTTTCTTAGGCTTTGAAAGTAGAGTATCGGAAGAGAAGGAAAATGGAGAGAAATAGAGAATTTGTAACTCTGTGTGTGTGTGTTTGGGGGATTGGTCAGTACGTCCAAACCCCTATTCACCACTTCCAATATTTATTAGGGCTTTTGTTTTATTTTGACAACAAAGATCTACGCGATCAATTCTATCGATACAAGCTTCACATTATTATTAATATGTTAAAATATAGGCACATACATGAAAACGTCAGCTATCCACATCTTAACACTTTATTCTACACTTTATTAGGCAATACCCTAAAATACATTACTCATACTGTGACACGGGTATATGGCAGGCTTTTCTGTTGGCATCACTATTTCGTATTCTTAAGAAACTCACCTCTCTATTTCTGTCACGTGGGTAGTGTTCAGAGTCCACGGTCGCGATAGAAAAGATGGAAGTTGGCCAGTGAATAGAAGTCCATGCTTTGCCAGCTTGACAAGCACTAGACGTACCAGTTCTCCCAGATACAAACCACTAAAAGACTTTTCAAATCTTGAGACATAGTAAAAACAATATTTAAGATTGTCCTTTACATCAATATTATTATTACGTTGAAACCATATTTATCATTAAGACTTAGGAAGAGTAATTCCGACGCTGAATTCTAGTTTGTTACATTTTAACTTTAGTCTTTATTTCATACTGCATCATTTCCTCACTAGATGGACCTTACCTTACATCATCGCTAAACAGCAGTGTGTTGTAATATTTTAATGCAGAGTTTCTCTGGTGACGAGGGGTCATGTGGACACCAGCAATCTCCAGATGATTTCAGACACGTTCTTGATAATTGATCGATTTATTCTACATTTTACAAATGATTGTACGGTCTGTGTATGTGAACTGTGACCCATCGACATCTTGGTTTCAGAACAGGATGCCATCTTTAGAACAATAACCCTATCATTCTGTCAACTTACTCATCGTGTGTTCTTGGTACAGTGCCAAGATCTTGCCCACAGGGCTGGAATATGGGCTAACCAGGTCAGCAAAACAGTTATGACAACAGGCAAAATGTCAAGCACAAGAAAAAAGTTACATAGAGTAGTCACATAAGAGATTCTTACGTGAAAGATCCCGGGTGGTTGGATTTCTTGTCGACTTGGACTTTCAAGCCATTCTCACAAAATGGAATATAGGTCACGGAGATGACATGTTACTCGACAAAACTTCTCATCTTCTACAAATACTCTACCAGTCATTGAAAGTACTGGGTACAATAAGGAAAGAGTCTGACCCCTTCTCAAATATCTCCTAGTGCCAAGATGATATGGCAAGAAATGTTTGAGATCATCCAATACTTACACAATGTGACATGCAACACTGTAGACATATTGGGTAACATTTTGACACAACACTCAACAAACAATCAAAAACTCACTGCTTCATTACACACTGCTTAGCGGGGTTGTAACAAAACTGTACAACTGTACAACTGTACAACTGATTAATGTTGGGATGTATGTAATGTTGAACAACAACAGTATTCATATATTAGTAGCAGTAGGTTATACATCTTTCTAGAAAAAAACTGAGTTGACATAATGTGTACTAAATAATGCTTTCAATCTGATTGATAATGTACAAAGATCCAAAATAGAGTTTGCCAAAAAAGTTCTTCAGGAGAGTTAGTACCCCTAAACTTCTTAGGAAAGGAAGAGATTATTTCAATATTTCTGATCGTTGCTACAACTCTCTGGCAAGGTTCGCGGATACCCTGTGTGGTAAAATATATTTACAGTGAAATACTTGATACATTGTGATTGATGAACATCCTAAAAGTCTGTATCAAAACTTGTTTCTTTAAATCAGGGACGTGAGCTGCATTTTTGTCAGTAGCCTTTACGATTGTTTCAATAGTGTATTTTGTTTACTTTCTTGTTTCTAAGCCTGGCATGATATTGCTTTGATAAGCACTTTCTATTTTAAGCTGTCAGGTTGGTCGACCTGTGCATGATATAGCACATCTGTCGTGCACTCTGACTAAAATGTTTTCCACCATTCAAGATAAGAAAAATAATTTCGCCACCTTGGTGACCATGAATACTTAAGGCGAATTCTCTTTGCAAAGCGTTTTTGTTTACCTCAGGATTTCTTGTCTCTTGTTTATATTCGTGGTTGAGTATGTTGTGTGTATTGTAGCTGTTTGATTGTATAGTGTGTTTAACATTTTGTTGTGTGTTGCAATGAAATTTGGTGTCTTATCACTTTCTTGTATTCGTGGCTAAACATGTTGTTTGTATTTTTGTCAAGGTGGGTATGCACCACTTTGTCCAATTTATCGTTTACCGACCACAAAATTAACTTCTAAATTAACCCAGACACGCAGAAGAGTGTGCTGGTGGGTTTTATTTGAAGTCCTCGTGCGTCTTGCACTGTCCGAAAGTCATCCGAGCGTGTCTAAGCCGATCGTACACACAACACGCTCCACACACACCACACACAATAAACACACATACACACATTACTGCCCTTTCCACACTCAATCCTCATCTACCTTCTTCCCTCTTCATCATGTCCAACTCGAGCTATACCAGCAGAAACAGCAACATCTCACAATAAATACAGGTACTTTTATTTGTGCTGTCCGAGCATCTATTTATTCGAGATACCGTCTGACACACTGTCAGAGTAGTTTATAGACACCGTGCCACACAACGATAATACCTTAGGATTTGTACTTCACATTTCATATACTTTATTTGTTCATCTCTCGTACATTTTTGCACCAGTGTTTCAGTATCTTCATCCTCTGAGTAATCTTGACACTTCATCAACGACACGCTGATTTATCTGTCAACACAAAAGTATTATCTTGAGCACACACATTAAATTCACATTATTGATATGTTAATATCTTACATGTTCTTTGTCTTACTTTCGTTTGTAGGATTACGATAATTAACAACTTAAATTAACAACATATAGCTTTATGTCTCCGCTAGTTGTGTTACATGGCTATGTCTTCATGGGCAGAAATATATATCTAGCAACATAAATTTTATTAACTTGGGATAAAATTGTTACGATTACTAAGGGTAAGATATTAATAATAGGGACATGCCAAATATTGTACTTTGATAAATTGACAAACAGCTGCATCTACTAGCTCAGTCACAAATATGCATCAAAACACACAGAAACACAATCTATATATTTATCTACATATAAATATAGTTAATGATATTACCAATTCCATGATTGTCCTGTATTGTTCCAAGCTTACTTCGTTACTGCCTGAAAATATAAAAATAATGTACACGTGTTAACATTATGCTATTTATCATAACATTTATAGTTGCAAAAAATTTAATTATTTCTCAGTCACCAAACAATTTTGAAGTCTTACAATGTGTTTTTCCATGTTCAAAAATCGTATTTAAAAACTAATTAGCTTACTTTTTGGGATCAGGACATCAAGGATGAAGTCAGCATTCGCCGGGTTGAAATAATCGTCTCTACTCCCGTCTATTTCGTCGTAGATGTGGAATGTTCCTATTATAAAAGCTGTCAGCATTCCACGCCGCAGAGTGATTGAGAACTCGTCGTAGTTTAGTTTTCCATCGCCTTTACAAGAAATGTGTGCAAAACTTGATAAATCAATGAGTGTTTCAGTTATTTATCTATCTTTTACAGTTCCATTTGTTGTAAAGTACATCACCAAGATTTAAAAAAAAAATTTATATGGATTTTTAAAATAAAAATTAATTCTCCGCCTAAAATAATTTTATATCATTTTATGATACAAATAAACATATATACTTACATACTTACTCTTACATTGAAATTCAAGCAACACCTATTTCTGACAAGCGCTTGTAACAAGAATAGGATGTGTGATCACTTTCTAAGACCGAGATTTTTCTTTTCTGCGTTGCATGATGACCTCCTGAATGTCAGGAGGCTAAGTAGATGATAAATGATACAAATTCTCACATCTTCTTCTTCTTCTTCTTTCCTATACGCCCCCAGTGGAGCATAGGGCCGCAACCAC
>SRHC01002236.1:0-70944 GCA_004794325.1 Pomacea maculata
ATAATAATTGGACTTAAGAGACTTCATTAATGTCACAAATGAGTTGAGATAACAAAGGTCTACCACTTGGGGATCCAAGGAACTGCCATTGTAAAGTTGTTTTTCTAAGGATTAATTCAATAAATATCAGCCTGCGGGAACAGATTGACGGACGGACCGATGTAGCCTGGTGGTGTGATGTTTCCCTACTTTTCTTACACGCCATACATTAACAATAACAACATAATTGAATAGTAGGAAGTTTTTATCTACCCCCGTATATGCACACATTTTGTGATATGTTTGGTTATTGCGGAAATGGCCTTTGTTATACAAGGATGTGTTCACAGCATGTACGTGAGAAAGACAAAGAGAAGGCAGACATCCGGTGAAACTTATTGAAGTTTGTTTCGTATAGACATCACACAAACACAGATATAAACACAAGCACGCACTCCAACACATGCATCTATACATATAGCTCACTCGTCACCAGCAGTCAATGTGGGATCACCTGATATTAGTTGACATGCAATGATTACTGAAGTCCATTGTTTGCTTATCCATTGTTGTTTTTGAGATGTTACCCTACCGTATAACACTCTTATCATCATTAAAACATACAGAGAGTTTTTATGCACCTTGTCTCAGAATTCGCCGTATGTATCTCCTCAAGTAGTTTTGTCTACTATTCTCTATGTTGTTTGTGACTATATACCTTGTGTCTGTTAAGACGTATTTGATCACAATAAAAAGATAATGAAGGATGTAAAAAAATGTCTTCCGAAGGTAAATTGTTTTTTTAGTTAAAGAAATCTCTGACGTTTTGCTAACTCTTCTATCTCATGTGTGTAACAATTTCTGACTAAGCTCTTTTGGTATTAAACTTTTTTCATTATGTGATGGAGAAAAGGTTATTTTTATCAGTGTATAATTTAAACCACAATACCACAATACAGTGAAAGCCAGGGTAGAGAGCCACTGCCTATTTCAAGAGACTATAAATACGCAACTCTCTAGCTTTTACGATCATACAAGCAAAGATCCGAGTGCCTGGCGAGAAGTGATAACAGAGAAAGTAATTACGTGTGAAACTGCCAAGCGGTACGAAACAGATGAAAAGTATAAATGAAGGATAACAGTCTGTTACAAACTGCATCCAAGCCAACTGTGACCGTTTATTGAGGATACAACGTCATCTAAAAACATAACAGTTTGTCGAATGTTTGTAAACAGCTTAGCAATGTACAGATACCTCTGTATAGATCAATTTCAAGACATAACAACGAGTGTCGACAAGTTCATAAGTCATGCTTTTCTTGACCTCAACAGTTAACTTGTATCTACAGGTAGAGCATGAAAACAGTTTCTGTTTACTTACCTGGACCAGGAAGACGATTAACGTGTGATCAAGATGGTTTAACATGTATTTTCTGGATTCTGTGATCGATGTGCTGATTGGATTAGACAGATCGAGCGTTAAAAAGCGTGACACGGAAGTGTAGTGGAGAGGATGGAGAAAAGGAGCGATTCCTACCGTTTAGAGTCGATGACTGTAGAGCTCTATTATTTGAGGTGAAGTGAATTTGTGTGATGAAGAAAACAACATCGAGGTGTGTGCCGTCGATACATAGTATCTGCCTGACTGTGTACGCAGACCGTCATCATAACCTGAGAGCATTTCAACACTTTATAAACATTTACAAGGTGTCTCATCAATCACATGCTGATGATATGCAGCTGTACTGCTCCACTCCACCAGCTGTCTCACTCTGCTACCAACACCAAACAAGTTGTATTAATGAAGCCACAGACTGGATGGTGTCGAACAAAAACTCAAGATAAAACAACGATGAGTTCAACTGCATAAGATGGAGAGGGAGGCTACTGAGTATTTCACACTTCATTTAAAAAAGGTCTTATCTAGGAATAGGACCACATGTCAGCCTCACTTTCTCTCTTCTATCCTCAGTCGGAAGTCCCACACTTATTCATAGGAAACACTGAAGGCACAACAATATGATTTAACTTAGTTCCATGTTTCTGTTTGGTTGTGACAGCTGTTTGATGCGTAGTATTCTCTACATTTACTAATTTGAACCCGAGGGACCTTAGCTAATGTCACGAGCGCGTTCTTACTTAATACAAGTATTAAAGCCTTCACAAGAAGTAGAGTCAGTAGAAGTTAAATGATTTATATATTGTTTTCAAATCAGTTTAATAATTTCCCTGTCACTGCGTCGTTAGTGCTGTATAAAGGGAGACACTACTAGGGATGGAGACTTGACAACCTGTAGTTTGTACTTACTGTTGTGTCTCATGGTCCTGAATATTTTACTTTTTTATTCCATTTTTAAATGTATTATTCTAGGATCAAACGGGATATTACGCTTTCTTTCTTTAGTTGTCAAATTTAAATTCTTGTTTATTTCATTTATTATTATCTATGAGTGAGTCTGTTTGTATACAGTGTTAATGGAGAGCTTGCTGTAATGTTTTATTGACAGAGCACTTGAACATGGTTATTAAGAGATAATACTACCCTTTACCTTTGTTACGCTTTACCTTTGTATGTGCCTCACGTACCCATCAAAACAGAAATCCATTTTTTTCTAGTTTTATCATGTGGTAGTGTGTTACCTCAGGAGCAATGTTTAGCATTGGCTCTTCTTTTTCGATGAGGATTAACACTTTTTGAACGGCCCTTGTAATCCTTATTATCTCATAAAATCCACAGTGGGCGTCTTCACGTGACGTCATCAGTTCTTGCTGGCTGCTTCAGCCGCCATGTTGAAGTGGTGCCAACACAGGTTTGCCAGAAAATGAATTGTAATCATAGTCGTCTGCTGTGGAGGGCAGTGGTCTACACAAAGGTCTTACGATGAAGACAAGCGGAACAAAACATTAGTCTGTTTCAAACACTTTGTTGATGGTAAGAAGCCAGAAGTCTTAAAATTATTAAACTTTGTAACAATGTTCTCTAGGTTTTACAAGTTGTGAAACATATTTCCTTTAGTTTGGGTTAGTGACAGTGTGGAATGTCAATAAACAAGATTTGCATCATACATGACTCTGCGGACAAATAAAGTATAGATATGGAGTATAACAAACGCTATTTCTTTTCCATCATTCTTCTTTAATACGTGTCTTTGGTTTATGTTGTATTAGTGCTGATTTTATTATTCAGTGTGAAAAAGATGTAATTCATGAGTTGTTTTCTTCTTACGTCAAGTAAAGTCAACCTACATTAATTTTCAGACCAGCTGTCCACTCTTTTTTTCGGAGTCATGTAAAGTTGTCGTCAGTAGGAAAATAATTCACAACAGAGTTTGATACAATTAGTCTCTTTGATATTGAATTATTCTTAAATTAAGCTATTGGTTGATTGCTATCCGTTAAATTGTGTATTAACCATCACACTTGTATATACTATTAGTGATCTCTACATTTGATTACACTCTATCAGCAGCTACACACAACTCATGTGTTAAATTAATCATAAATACACTTGCCTATGTTATAAACTTCTTGGCTTATGCAAAGTGAAACTAAATTTAAAACAAATAATACAACACTGGCATCTAAGAATGACAGAACAACAAATAATAAGAGTACGAGGCACTGCGTTTACATTGTTAAATATTGTGAGACCAGTCATCTGCACTGAGGTGACATCACGAATGTCACGTGTGGTGTACAGTAGACTGAGGGTGTAAGCAGTGAGAGTACAGGAGACAAGGCGATGTTACACTGGTTGTACTTTCATCTCGCTGAAGGTGAAGCTCGTCAAGTCACCGTGGGCGTGTTGCCAGTTGAGGCCGTCAAGACCCGAGGCCCCGTCAGCCTTGTATCGGCCGTTGAGGTGAGAGTGGTGACACGAGTTGTACCACCAGGCGCCGTGATGGTCAGCGGCACAGTTGTCAGAGGACTTGTCGTTGTCTCGGTCATACGTTGAAAAACTCTGGTTGTTGTGAAACGCCATGCTGTCCCCTGTAAACACACACAAAAAATAAATGAGAAACACAAAATCCTACACCACACACATATTATCGCAATATATATAATAGAAACTCCTTTATATCAAACGTGTTATCTGTGTGAAGCTCATCACAAAACATCTGAACACCTCGCATGTCAATCAAACATTAAACAACAGTAGAGTGAACCTCACGACACCTCTACAGTCAACATTTACAACACATCATAACAGCCATGGGATTTAGTTAATATCATCAGGAGATTTACTTTATGTATTCTGAATCTGTAGCGACATCTATCAGATTGCTTACTAAAGAAAATTCATTTTTGTTATTTTTTGGTTGAAAGTTGACGAAAGAAAAATACAGAGATGAACCCCTGACCAACCGCACAAAGTAGACTAGTCGGTCTTGTGGTCATAAATATCATGTCAATATTTTGTCATCATTTCATTGTGAACTTGAATTTTTTTCTTTTTAAAAATCATCATCATCGTCGACGTCGTTATCGTCATCATCCTCCTCATTATTATAATATGCAAAGAATTCGCTGGTCCAGCAGTCATTTAGCTCCAATCACATCACACTACAAAAGTGTAGCGACACCAGTCTCGTCAATTGGGAATCCCGCTGTCAAACATGTTTAATTTGCTATCTAAATTCCTATTATGGTTAATTTACAGTCAGGTAATGACTTTTCCATGGTTTTTCCGGTGAAGTTCCCTTCTTTGGTAATCATTTAACAGTCTCTGCAAAATCACTCCGACATGGAACAGCGACTGTTGCTGGATTCACGCCCGGGGTCACTGACTCGCCCCCTGTCTCAGGGTTCTCTAACCCAAGCATCCTTCCTTCCGATTCTTGCCCCTCTGGTACGAGTGAAGTCAGCGTTAGAGATGCTGAAGTCGCTCTGTGCTCCTACCGACTACAACATCTGTACACCGACAGGTACGTCACCTTTTCTTGCCTTAGCGCCCTCGGGCATGTCATCAAGCCACCCTAGACACTAACTGGAGCGATTGTTGCTTCCCCCAACATGACAGCGACTCTCTTCCAAAACAAAAACTTGATTGGCGATGGAGGTGACAAATAGCTGTCAATTTACTACTTCGACTGTCCCTAGTTTACCATACTTGATTTTGCTTTTATTGTTATTGTTGTTTTTATTATTATTAAGTGCACATGCAGCCAGTTCACATGGCACAAGTTCGACAGAGTACAGCTCAGATGGGTACTGGGTAGTAACATAAATGTCATTATTCCTGTTTTCCAGGCTACATTTTTGTATGCGGCATGAAATGTCAATAAATGTAGTTTGAAAGATAACTGCTCATCGGGTTGTTATGTGATTATATTGTTAATGTGACATCTAGAAGTCTGATGGGCGTCCTACCAGTACAAAAACTGTACTGCTATTGGAGAAAACCCACAGCACTGGCTAATTAATATTCACAAATCTCAATATCAAATACTTAGCATCAGTCTATTGCTGTATTTAATGAGGTGTTTTGTTTTTTGTTCCCACGACAATCCTTAGATACCAAAAGGTACATTTTTTTCTGAAGTACTTCACTCTGCTGCAAACACACACACACACAAAAGCAGAAAAACGAAACAAAAAAACAAAAGATTCCTATCAAAATGGTACAGCTCTACTTATGTTGCATGCTTTTGACATAAAAAAACAAAGTTATTAAAAGAGCAAAAAAAGTTGAACCCGCTAGTACCATCGAGTTTCTCATCTGAAAAGTTGTGAAAACTAAATTACTCTAGTTTATGTGTTAATTTTTTAATGTTGTTTGATAACAATTGATTCTTATGGTGTTTTTAAAGTATTTTAAAGAAAGAAAACAGAATGCTGATGCTGGCCAAAATAAACGAAGAGCAAATGTAGTGACTATTGAGGTAATGCAATGCTGGCAATAAAAAATGCATCAAAATACAGAAATTCACTAGTACAATGAAACAAAATAGTAAAATAGTAAAATGACTGACATTTGCTTGAAGAAGCCCAGTGAAATCCCAACATCATCATCCTACACACACCTGACAGGGCTTCTGCTTACGCAAAAAATTGCGTACAGTACGCATTAAAAGTTCGGAGGACCCCTTCAATTTTCGTCAATGGGGTCCCAGGGGACCCCCCTTCAAATTTGGGCGAAGAACATACAAAATTGGGTAAGTATAGTGTCTGACATCGTAGACCAACCTATTGTTGTCGTCTGCTGCAAAGCGAGAGTAACTTCCCTTGCACTGAGCTTGTTTTCCCTTACTAAGAAGAGTTTTAAAGGTCGATATCTTCCCACCGGGGGGAAGTGAGTGGTATCGTCCGTGCGAGGGAAGGTAGGAGTACACGAGGTGCGGACTGCCATCGGCCAGTCGTCTTCAATTACTACCCGGACAAAAGGCGGGGTGGACATCACAGGCACTGCCGACTAGCATGGCAATAAATCGTCTCCCTCATCCAGTACTTGCGGTAGGGTCTGAGCGTTGATGAGAAACGACTTCTATCTGAACATTCTGTCGGGGTTAGGACTGACTGTATTCTCCACAAACATACAAAACTAGAATTTATAAAGGAGAGAAGAATGAACAGCTGAAATGACACAAACATAAAAACAACTGAATTGATCGCATAATGGTCGGGTTAGATAAGCGAAGAAAGACACAGTGGGGCACTATGTTGCAGTCGTGAATTGTTGGCCATTTGTAAAAGTTCAAAGACTGGACTCAAACCGAGTTGTACTTTAGGTCAGTCATCAGGACGAATGAACTGAAAATATTAAATATTATTATCCCCTCTTATGAGTAAAGAAAGATGTAAGGAAAGACAGTATGTTCAGATAGAAGCCGTTTCGCCTCACTTTTCTTAGACCCTACATCAAGTACTAGTCGGCTGAGAAAGGCGTTTTATTGCTAAATATAGTTTGCAACTGAAACTCGTTTAATTTATTTGCACAGTTTCAAACACCTTCGATCATCTCATGATTTACGTAACATTCAGATTCCACTGAATGTCACTGAGCTGAGGGCGCCACGTCTTGCCGAGGTTCGCTTTTCTACCTTGCACCAGTTTTTTTTTATCCCAACTTTTATACTTTTAGCAACGTGCCACCTCTCGTTGATGTTTCTTACAACTCTAGTTCTCACTAACTTATTAATTGCCAGGTTACGGTCGAGAACCTCCTCTTGAATGATGGCATCTGAGGCATTCATACTTTCATACATCCTCTCCCATCCACCACCAGGTGCAGCTTATTTAACTTATTTCAAAGATGTCGTTGAGCACCCCAAGCACAATGAGCATAAGCTCATCACAGATGCTTGCACAGACATCATGGCAAAGAAATCTCGCCGTTTCTGACTAGACATTACAGTGATTGTGTGCCTGAAAGGCAGTTGAATAAAGTAGTTGATTTGTTGATTTTTTTTTTCACATTGTAAAGGGACCCCTTAGAGTTAGCCTGGGACTCATTAGAAATCTGAAGAAGGGGTCCCTGGGACCCCAAAGAATTTAGTCTTAGCAGAAGCCCTGCCTGAAATACTTTTCTCAGCAAACATGTGTCTGTCTCCATTGACAGGTCATCTTTGCTTGGCCAGTAAACACCACATACCCAGCCCCCTCTTTCCCTCATTAAGTTAATTAACACTGTGCGATGTTTATCATGACTAAGAACATGTGCCACCCGTCACCTGCTTCCACAAAACCTTGTAGGTGTCACCAGGAGTGGTCTTTACTTCCTCCAGGTACAATTAAGGGAGAATATTACCAAACGAGCCGTGTGTTGTTTGAACAGCATAGATACCCACCCTCAGTGTTATATTTTAAACAGAACAACCAGAAAATAATTTGTGACAGTAACAAAAAATAGTTTTTGTATTCATTTAATGATCATCCGTGTCAAAAATTTGTATCTTGTCTCCTGATCTCCTCGGAACATTGGGTCCATGCTCGTACACATTCACTCAGTACATGGACTGATGTAGCAAAGTAGAGAGATAGATACAGATACTGCTCGCTTTTGTATAAAGTCCATTGGATATAATTCACTCATACATCAACCAGCCAGATACCCTGCAAATGAACCCGTGTTCTTCTCCCTGTTAATGTCCAAAAGTCACGTACCCGCGTCACCCGAGTAGCCGGACACGGTCAGTGTGTAGTTTGTCTCAGGACCGTCCACCCTGAATGTCGAGTACTCAGCGTAGTGACGATGTCCATTCACCTCACCGAGGTCTACACGCAGCTTATAACGGCTTCCTCTGGTCATCGTGTGCAGCGCTGATAATCCTGAGGTAAGACATCAACATGACAGAACATATTCAGAAAGAACATGTTTGTTCCGATATTCACATAACCTCTCTCTCAGACACACACACACTTGTATATGTGCTAGAAGATGAATATGTACAAGCAATATGCAGATAAAGGTACATGAAAAGCTGTAGTATTATCATGTTATTTATGTAACAACAAATGCTTACCTCTCTTGCCCTTTATAGAAGAATTATTGTGTATATTTTTTAACTCAGTTATTTATCAACAAGTTACATTTGTATCTACCTCTGATATGCACATCCTTTTTTAAGCTATTACACTTGATATCCAGTGTTGATCACGACATTCGCGGCGCGTACATCCCCGGTGGAAGTACAAGCGGCTTTTTAAGCTTGCGCCTCTACCTTCTGTGATGGGTGCATTGTTGTACAACTCGTAAATGAACGAATAAACAAGGGCGAAAACACAGGAACTTTTAGGACTTGTTCCTCCTGCTTTCCTTTAAAGGCTGAAAAATTCAACCAATCATGTGTTTCTTCGTGTTTTCTACCACTGTATAGTTTGTTTACACGTGAGCGCCATATTGACATTCGCTAGGGTCGCTCGATTTGACGTGGATTTGTACTCAAACAACAAAAAATGAGAAGAAATCAGTGAGTAATATTAAATTCTAATGTATATTCTAATAAAATGTGATATTGTTTTTGACTTTATGCTTGTATATATCATGTAAAAAAGTTTCTTTAATTCGTAACGTGTGACATTCCGATCGGGTTGTGAAATCTAAACAGTTACTATCTTTGATGTGAGCTTACTACAAGAAATCAGAAACTATAATTCTTGAAATTAACACCACGCAAATGTTTTTAAAATGCTCTTTTAAACTGCGTGTCACATATATTTGTCTTTTTTGTAGTTTAACAGATATAATTTTTTAACACTGGTGAAAATTTGAAAATTTCGTGAAAATTTAATTAAACCTACCTAATTTGCTTTGGATTACCTAATAAGTGACTCTTTATGCAGGATTCAAATGTAAACATTTTTGTTCCACACAGTTCGATCTCTTATTATTAGTTTCAATTGTTTTTCTATCTTTTACAGTTATTTTTTTATGATTTTTTTGAAATTGGTCAATGTCCATGCGCACAGGGTAATGTGACCTAGTAGAAGCCTTTAGCAGCGATTGAACAGCTTCATCTTCGCAACGAAATTTTGTGAAATCTGCTCAACATGCTTGCAAAAGTCTTGTTTTGCTCACAGGAATACACACTGGTGTTGTCGTGAGTAGCGTCTAGTGACTAGCACACTATACAGACAACAGTGGCGAGAGCCTCGTTGTGATAATAAAGGGAGTTAATTAAGACTTGCCCAGCCAGAACTCCCCAGTCACATCACCAAAACCTCTCTCATACTCGGTCCAGTTCCTGTAGAAGTCAACTGAACCGTCACGACGTCTCTGGATAACCTGATAGGGACACACAAGGTCAAAGGTCAACCCCAGACAATTAGGAGCATGACCTCAATAAGTGTGAGTTACTGGCCTTGGTAAGTAGTCTCCCTTATAGCGTGTTGTACTTGTGACATGGTAAAGAACATTGTGGTGTCTTTGCAAGATCAGTACCTTCAGAACTTTGTTTTATAAGATGTTAAGCGTTCCAGTGTAACATTTTACACACACCACAAGATGTCTAACGAATAATAAACTTACCAGCCAACCTCCGCCAGCGGAGTCCATGTCACACCAGACTTTCTGGAGTTGGTTGTCGTCTGTCAGTGGAATGAAGTACACACCTGACTTGCCTCCTGTCTTCTGCCAGTCGCGACAAGACTCTGGTCGTACTCAAAACAAAAACAAAAAAACCCCCCCAAAATTACTCTTGTCAGGGACTTAGAGTGCTAGGACTAAGAGCTCGTGCGACAATAAAAAGGGTGTGAATGACAGAAGTTTTTTGACTGAGTGTATCTTTGATGTTAAAAAAACAAAACAAAACAAAACCGAAGAGGTGTGACGGGAGAGGGAGATAGGAGTCAGTGAGGAGAGATTAGGGGAGAGAGCAAAGGGGAGAGGACGGGGAATGGGATGCTTAATTGTGGATGTGTGAGTGGAAAGGAGAACGACTGCCAAGAGAGTGTGTGTGCTTCACTGGTGTATAAGAGATCAGTGCATCTCTGTGGATGTGTTATTACAACTGAAGAACACTTTACAGCAGTGATGCCCAACCTTTTTCAGCCTGCGGACCATATACATTTCCGACATGCGTGTCACGGGCCGCTTCACCGCAAAAATACAAAAAAAAAGAAAAAGAATAAAAATAGAGCAGATGCCATTTTTATTAGAAACAAGTTGTACTTACCATTAATTATGCAGTAATTAGTTTGATATTTGAAGTTGTTTACCCGAAACCAACTTCTGAATGTTCGGCTGTATGGTAGAGACACCAAGTCGGAGCACTGAATCGAAATTTTCGTTCATCGAAAAAAAAGATTGAGAGACGCCCCTACGTGGGGATAAATACTTCTTCTTCCATTTTCTTCGTTTTTTTTTATGTCTTTTTTTATTACTAACATGCCGATTTCCTGCATTGTAAGCAGATGTTTCGCGGGTCGAATGCACTGCGTCGCGGGCCTGATATGGCCCGCGGGCCGTAGGTTGGGCATCCCTGCTCTTACACTATCCCGAGGAAATAGTTCATAGGATTTATTTTATTTTGTGTTGAGTAAACTTAGGCAGACTCTCACAAGCAAATCTTTTTGTTTATTTGAATGTATAATAGTCAGACCCTCAGTTTGCTCGACAGGGAGAGAGGGAGAGACACTACGCGGTGTCGTGACACTACTATGACACTACTATGGAAATAATGCAGCATAAATGGTTTGTCACCTTCAGGTGACATGTTGAACACCTGTGTTACACGCAGTATCTCCATTCATTGTAAAGAGATGCTGATAATAGGAAGCACTCTACGCGCAGATAGTGAGAACAGATCAGTAAATGAATAAGTGAAGGTATTCAGAAAGTATCAACATTATGACACGTTAGCATATTTTAATCCCTCAATAAATTCCGTAAAATTCTTCTTCTTTCGAATTCATATTTTTTCTGTAATCTTTCTTAACTTATTTTTATTTGGTAGTTTTACTTTGTAGTTTTCTCTCAGGCGCGTGAAAAACGTCTGATACTTTGAAAGATAAATTCAACGGATGACAATCGAACAACACTTTCGCTAATGGAATATAAACATTTAGTCCTCTTTCTTCCTTAAGCCAGTTATTTTGTGACCTCTCTTATTTATATCACAATATAATTTTAAATTGAGTTTCTATTTTTAAATTTAAGTTTAAGAATGAATATTCGCATTAATTCCAACTTTTGTATAACTATTTTTTAAGGTTGAATTCGTAATGACAATGAAATGTTCTTCAGAAGATAGTTTCAACACATTTCCCACCTACCTGCATCACGACACGTGTCGTTGGTGTCGGACAGGAGGAAGCCGGAGGAGCACAGACAGGTACCCGACACACACTGACTGTGAGGGTCCGGACACTGCATGCTGTTGTTACACGGGGCCTTGTACCACACTGGTCCCGGGTAGGAGGCGGGGGACGGCAGGCAGCGTCTCTGGTAGTGGGTCCACCCGTTACTGATGTGAGGATACCACCCGGACTCTGCCTCGCGTGAGGTGACGTTATGAAGCAGACAGCGCCCTCCACTGGCTGACACGTGCGACACAACATGTCAACAACAACAGCTCACTCATTTATTTGTCATCACTAATGAGACTCCCATCATATTAGCTTAAATAAGATAAACTAAAAGTAATCAGACGGCTTTGTTGACTTCTGATATCGGTTAGCACGTGTGTAGTTTTATATCCGTCAACGACATCTGGGTAATACTCGTAGAGTTAAGCAGGTGTTTGCTTTGAGGTATACGAAGTAGAAAAGATATATTTTACATCCAGTTGTGTGGTGATTACTCTTAAAAGTTCAACATACGTAGAGACAGAATTTGTCCAATTCTCTGGTATTCTTATTCCTGAGGCTGACAAAAACCGACGCACATATAAATGACTGTAACGACAGCGCTACCTGCAGGTGAAGACAAGAAAAAAAAACAAACAAAAAAACAAAGAACTATGGTCACTGAGAGCAACCACTTTTACGAGATGTCTGTGAATATTGTGACACTAACCCTTGACGCATGTTTGCCCACATTTTATATATTTGTCTTTTAGTTTTACTAATCAGCAGTACTGTTGTTAAGCATTCCACATATGTGCGATATATAAAAGCATGTGTATTATTGTTGTTTATGTTTACCGTTCGAGACACACGCTTCGCAGTATTTTGTTATACGTACCACAGGCTAACTCCTCGTCATCACCGTAGTCGTCGTAAGCGACGGTTTGAAAGCTAATTCAAAGCTTGTCACAGACTAACTTGTGAAGACATGACAGACTCCTGTCAGCCTCTATCCAGCAGACAAAGGGACATCACTCTCTTAACATATTATCAACATAATTAAAAACTGCGAGCTACAAACCTCTAAAGTCAAAGGTCAGACAACTTCTATTGTTGATACACAGCTTCTTGCATTGTTGCAAGGTGAGATTATCCTGTATCAGGATGTAGTGAGGTGTCAGGCCGCTGTCAGGGTATTCTGTAAAGGTGCTTTGTAGGTCGGGTGGGCTGCAGGCTGCAAAACATCTTTTTGATTGATAGCTAATCACACAACATTATTATGTAACTCATCACAGCAAGATTTATTATGTTGTTGCCGTGAAGTACGATTAGCATTATAAATGGCAAAAAACAAAACAATACTCATCCTCATTTTCTTTTTGCTGTTTTAAGTTTCTCTTTCATTTACTTATCTCTGTCAACATAACGATACTTTCAAACTTTTTCGAATATTCGCAAAACAAAGCAATTAACTTATGTAAAGCATATCTTTAGCAACGGAAACTTAATAGTTCGTAGCAAAGATTGTCTCGTAATGGTGCCTGTGTGTATATATATATAGATGTCTATCATAGGACGAGACCCTCGATACTCACTAGCAGAGCACGTGTAGTCACGTGTTGACAGGTAGAAGCCTGGACTACACACACATCTGTCCATGAAACACACCGCATTCTCCTGTCGACATTCGTCGTCGATGACACACGATGCTTTGTACCAGTCGTTGGAAATGGAGGAGGGAGCGAGGTGTCCAGTCTGTCCACGTGTAACAAAGCCTTTAGACGACTGCGACAGGAAGTACACCGTGGCACCTGCTTCTTGTTTCAACGACACAGGTAAGTCTGTGAGGCGCGTGCACTTACTGATGCGCCCAGAAGTGTCACTCAAGGTGAAGCCGACACAGGAAGCATCTTGTACACAAGAGGTCAAGCAGTCACGTGCGGAGGTCACGGTAAGGGCAGGAGACGACTCTGACGTGGGGTCAACAACAGCCGTGGTGTTCTGTACCTTCAGTAGAGTTTTGAGTTTGTTCACCAATATGGTCGTCTGCCACTGAGGGTCGGTGACGGCGCTGTGGATGTTGCCAAACCTAAACACTCGACAGTCGTTGTGTCCTGTGTCATTAGTGTCACACCCAGAACAGACAGTGACAGCCACGCAATCCGGCAGTTGATGACATTCCTCCACACAGAGGTCAGCAGAAGCAGCGGGTGTATAGTCCGAGTGACCGATCAGCTTTGTGTGAAGCAGTGACAGCCCCGGGGTCAGATGTTCACAGTCACCGACCAGTTCTTTGGTCTTAAGATACTTGCAGTATTTCTGTTTCGTGGCCATGACCATGTTCTTCATCCCCACGTGATCAATGGCGTAGCGCTCGAGAGCACTGTCCTCACCCATGAAAGGTTTCGAGAAGAGGACGTCCAGTGAGCTGAGTTCGTAGCTGATGGTGACCGGGTGGTTGTCCGCTGCTGTCAGCCACCTCAGACTGTCCCCGTCAGAAGGAGGAGGAGCCCCGACAGCGACCGTCATTGTCTCCACTTGATTTCGAAAGTCGTCTGCTGCTCGCTTGTGATCAGAGGTCAAGGTCTCGTATTGTCCAAGTAACGCAGCAGACGAGTAGCTGGCAGCCACTGTCACGTGACCCTCTGTGTGTTGCCGGTAGACGTCGTCCTCCATCTTGTGCACGAGCGTGAAGGAGGCCCCAGAGCGGGCACGTGACACAAAGTGGGTGCCGTACGTGTCGATAAACTGTAGGTAGGCGTCCTCGTCATCAGTGTTATTCAGCCTCAGCACCCACTCCACGAACATCGGATGAAGAGACAGAGGCTTCTGCAGCAAATGTGTCACGTGATACAAACTGCAGGTCGCCCTTGACACAACCAGGACATGTTTTCTAAGGTCCTCGGAGAATCGCCTGAAGTCTTGGCTGGCGGAGAAGGGAGGCCCCCACCCTCCATCATCACCCAGTGTCGCGGTGGCAGTCAGCAACGTGGTCAGGTCGTACGGCGTCTCCACAGCCTTTGACGTGAACGACGTGACACATGACACATCCGGTGACAACAGCAGCTCCCGCGGCACGAGGACTTCACAGTCTGGGGTCACGTGACTAGAGCTGTAGTCGGCAGAAAAGATGGGGAGGGTAAAGCCGGGGTCACGACCTGACACCAGAGGGCATCCCTTCAAGCTGTTGTAGCCGTAAAGAAGAAAATCCACGTTCAAGCCATCTTGCTTCTTGTGACGACACGAACCTTCTGGAAACAACGTGTCGGCGTGTGTGTCTTGTGCTGTTTGGAACAGAGTTTAAAGTTCAAAGTGATTTTACCAGGTCGGCACTATTTTTTGAAACAGTTTTACTATAATTATCTGTTGCTGTAAGGACAACACTCACATTCTCTTGACTTACAATCTAATAATAATATTCACAAAGTCTATTCTTAGTTGTAGCAGTAGTATTGTTATCAAAATAATATATATAACCAAGATTTTTTAAAAGCCTATCTTTTAGCAATGCCAGAATATCTCACAGCTTTTTCTGTCTTTTGTCTTTCAAGAATTGTTGTATGCTAAACTGTCGATTGACTCATACACCTGTGAGTACAAAGCAATGAACTGGTATTTACATGGAGAAATGGGCTTTACACATTCACTGATAATGATAGAGGAGGTGAATATTCTACAATGAAACATTTTTTTAAAAACTGCTTATATAAAGGTTACTAAAAATTAACGACCTAAATGAATTTCGAAACATCTGAAAATAGAAAACTTTAGTTATGCTTCATAACACAAAGATATTTTAATCGCGTTTCAGTTTGATTATATTATCTTATTTTGTAATACAATATTGTATTTTGTAAATAAAGACAGGAAACTCGAAGATGAGTGTGACTCAAGATTTAATGGAATGGGTTAGACCATGGGTTCACAACCTACGCCACGTAAAGGTGCCTCAACAAGACACATTATAATTTCTTTTTTAAGGTCGTCATGATTCTGGCAAACCGGCATGTTCTGACCATCAATTTTGTATGTAACCGAGTGTTGCGTGGTGAGGGGAGTAGAACACCCTAGTAGCATTGAAAGAGAAACCCATATGGGACCCATATGGGATTTACCAGGATTCATCTGCCAAATCCATATGGGTCCCAGGCCGAAAATGAAAGCTGGCAAAGCATGGGACCCATATGTGTTTTTCCGTGTAAAAACCAGGTAGATCCCAGATAAATCCCAGTTGAATTCTTGATAATATTATTGGTATTTTTAGGTATTTTGACATATCCTGATTGACAACAATGTAAATCACGATATGCCAAAATTCCTAAAAATATCAATAATATCAAATACATCAAAATAACCTTATAAATGCCAAACAAATGGATTAATAAGGAGTGTTTTGCCATGATTACATTAATTAAGCAGCAAAAAAAGTGCACAAAAAATGCAAAATATTACACAAAAAAAAAAAAGAAAACAAACATGAATTGTCTTTTACTGACGTTTATTGAAGTTAAAATGTCTGTGAAAATAAGAATAAAAAGCAAGGTCATTAAAAAAATAATTTTAAATATACAACAATTGTGAAGCATTGTCCCATTTAAGTGCATAAAAAATATTTCCTCAGGACATGTTAATGCAACACTCGTTATTTGATTATAAGTTGTAGAAGAAGCAAAAACAAGTATCCACTGACAAAACCATTAAAATTAAATTGCAGTTTTACATTAATTAGATTTTTCCCAAAGAAAAGGTTTAAAGATCTATTACAATATATCAAATGATGAGCATGAACTGAATTGCTTTCAAAAGGGAGTGATTTAAGCTTCAACAGACATTTCTTATAATAAATAAAATCCACGAGATTAAATATAAAAGGTTCCAGGCTGGATTGCAGCTTCTTGTATTAACTACAACCATTTAAAAAAATATGCAAATTTAAAACTTGTACTTTTATAAATAGCTGATAAAAAAAAAATCTCGTTAAAAACCTAACAGTCTTTTTTTCTGCAGGTAAAGTTGTACAGCTTTACTCGTCGTCCACCCCATAACAATTTACTGACTTGTACAGGCTGTGCTCAGGCCCTTCCCTTCTGCTATTCTCTCGATCCTGAGCACCAGCTAACCAAATTGCTGTATACACCTGCAGGTCAGCATCTGTAGCTTCAGGATAACTTTTTCTTGCAGCATCTAAAAATAGAAAAAATATAAGAATAAGAGGTCCGCATAAAAAGTAATCACTTAATTGCAGGTCACCGACCCTAAAATCCAGAATATAATGAGAAAAAAAAGGAAGGTACAAGCAAATCATATAGATATGTAAAGTGGCATAACAATTTTAAGAGTTATAATCAGAAAGGTACAAGTGGAACTGCATTAGAATTTCTTTAGTAGCACAAACTCTGGACATATACTGATTTTTTTAAAAATCCCAATACATGCGAAACGTAAAGATGTCTATCAATTATTGTGTTCATTCCTTTCTACACAGCGTTAACCAGCTGATTAAAGGACTAGACACTGCATAAACATGTGTCCATATTTTTAATTTTCCAATGTAATTGGATCACAATGAAATGTAGGAAAAGTTCGCCAGGCTAGAGTTGTTTCCCTGTAATGTTTTTTTTAATATCATGAAAACACAGTCAAATATTTAAATCCTTTCCCTGAACTGTTTGTAAAATAAAGGAGTGGTTCTTGAGTCCCTTCTTCTCTTTCAGACCATTGAAGTTGTAACACCGGGCTGAGTCAGTTGACAATAGCACAGATAGTATGCTCCTCACCACATGCTTTAAAGTGAATATTCCACCCATCGTCAAATGGCATTCCTGGAAACAGACAATAATAAGCATACATCATTTTTTAAAATAACAGTTGCTGTGGGCAGTATCATGATATATGTTATGAGAACTAGTATTATAAAACCAAAATATGGATGAAAACCATTAAGGAAATTTCCCATTTTTCTCTGTAACCAAGCTGAAGTTGTTACAGAAAATTTATTATCAGCTGTAATCCATGCCAACATGACAATGCCTTTGTTACTTTTTAGTACTGCAGACATGTCATTTGTTCTATAAAATAAAATGCTATAAAAACCTTCAAAGGAAATAGCAGAAATAGATTTGACTCCTCCTACTAACAAATCAGAATACAGCACATACCAAGTGTGTCCGTTTTCCTGGGTCAGTCTTCCAATCCCACTCCAGATGGTCAACATCCTCTGAAGATTGTAAGGGCAGTTTTCCTCCTGTCACCTAATTGGCAGTTTTCCTCCTGTCACCTCCTTTTCCTGGTGTTGTTTCTCCATCCTTGAAGCCTCCTTTTCACATCTTTTATATCATCTCTCATCTCTTCCAGAAAAGACAGTTGCTGCTGTCCCAAGTTTCTCTAGTTGAGCTGGAACCAACGAACACAATAGCAGAAAACATATAAGATGTGATCTTTGCTGGCTTCGCTATAATTCACAATGCTTGGAAAATATAACTACTCTTGGTTGCTTTTCCTATTTGTCATATATCTATTTGATATCTGATCCATATTTATTTCCATTTTTTTTTCACTATGCCAAAAGAAGGCTGGGATTTTCCCCTTCTGGCTATATTTCACAAAAACACTGTTAATAAGTCTTGGCTGAGAGTAAGAAAAAACAAACTTTTAAAATGATTATAAACAAAATGACTTCAAATTACCTTCCAAGGGGTTGTGGGTCCCTATGCTGGCAGGATGAAAACCTGGGAATGAGTGTTGGAGATGTGAAGGCAAAGGTGAAATAGTACTTTGTCGATAGCTGCTACTTGGGGACACCCTAGGGCTGACAACTACTGGCGGCAAAGAGTATGGAAATGGTAGTGGACACTGCTGCATTGAATGGTCATCACATAGTGATTCCTCAGCATTCTTTTCTCCTTCGCTGTCTGTTAGCTGTGCATCCCTGTGTCAAATGAATATATTTGCATAAACTTATTTAGCTCACTAAATTTAAAACTATAAGCTGTTGATATGTTGTTTAAAAACTTTATTAAATTTCACCAATCCAGACCAAAAGTATATCATAAATTTCCCCTTAACAATACTACACTTTTATAGTGCAGCATAATAACCAAAGTTATAGTACCTGTTACTTGTTCCAACAGTCCAGATATCATCTTTTTATCTCCTTCCTTTGTCCTGCAGTACATAATAGTATAGCAGTCATTTTGACAATTAATGCTCACACGCTTCATAAATTTTCTTTCTGGTATAAATTAATTATGAATTAAAAAATTGCACTTACTTAATGACTTGTGCAGGCGAACTGGATGTATGGGCCATGAGGAATCTGGTGTTTAATAATGAAGCTTGCAGATTTTGGTGGCCAGTTGCACATCCTGCGACCACTGGAATCTTTAAAAATGCTAGCAGCCAGCTGTCTGGAATTACAGCTACTGGCCCGTTTAAACCTTCTGCTTCTTCCAAAAACTCAACATGGAATAAGGCCATCTGCTGAAACAACATGCAGTTTGTAGGCATTTTATCCTAAATATGCACAGCCTATCTCTTTGTAAACATCACTGTTAAATGTGTAAAGCAAGCATAAATAAAATATGTATGTGTACAGCATATTTGCACTGATAGTTCAAATGCAGGTGTTAAACACAACACAGCCCAGTACATTTCTTTCCCTCCTAAAGGCCCCCCCTGTACCCATGAATTTACCCCCTTTTCAAGAAATTATTAAAAAGTAACTGAACAAGATAGAAGAATAATTCAAATTGATAATGACAGATCAAAATGTGTTGAAGTGGAACAGTCTTACCTTAATCTTTCTTAAGAACGTACTTTTCTGATAATCCAACCAGACTAGATTTAGACAGAGATTCTTTAAGTCCAAAGTGAAAATAATATTCAGAACTATTTTCTACAGATCTAATGTTTAACTTTTGGGGGGTTTTCAACAGTGTTCTGGGATGCTTGGGGAGAGATGGATGGTAATTACGTAGAATACTCAGTAAACGAGACAAAGCACTAACTGTAATGTTACATTGGCTTGCCCAGTGCTAAATCCTGATACAAATCGTTTTCTGAAATGCACTTGGTATTCTGTAATAATTCAGTGTCGCTGTCTGTTTCACTTTGATCTTCCTGATCTAAATAATCAAGAAAAGAATCCCTTTCCATTACATCTGTTTCGTTTTGATCCTGATCTAGGTATTGCGAAGCTGAAACCGATCGCGAGTGGATGCTATAACAGCTGATGAAATATCGCCAGATAAATTGTAATCACAAGTTATTAGAGGAAATTCTGACAGCTCCGAATTCTCTGCATCATTAATTACGACTAAAGAATTATCAAATTGCTAGGGTTCAGAACTGCTGAGCCTGCCTTTACTTCTTTCTGGAAAACTTCTGCATTTATTGCTTTTGTGTATTTCTTAACTTGTGCTCTAATTCTTCTTCTCTGAGCGTGGTATTCTGCATTGAATTTGGACATTATTGGAATGAATGAATAACTAGTATATTTACTTTAGAGTATGTATAAGTTAGATAAACGTACTGTATTGTTGAACAGTCGAATGCTGCTTGCAATTGATCCTGGAGAACACTTAAATTTCCGCTCAGCTGCTAGAGAACAAAATGGCGGATAGAAACAAAAATTTGAAAATGGCGGCCACGGTCGCTGTGCACGTCTGCCATTGGCTAAAAGTAGTTGCTTGTATTAGGAAATCCAGTTAGAACCGGATTTTCGAGATCATATGGGACAATCTTTATGGGACCCATATGGGACCTATTTTCAATGCTTCTAGGGCAGTGACCACAACAGTCCAGCACTCAAACCAGAAAGGCAGGAGCCTGTCAGCAGTTACACAATTCTTTTAATGCCAATAGATCTACAGTCATGGCTGCGTCGCTTGTCTCGCACCTTCTCTGCGGAGTTTTCTCCCCTGTCCTTACGTCTCAGCTCTGCCCTTGTATACCTCGCGGGTGGGTCGCTTTTCGCGCTCTTTTGTATCAGCATACTTTTCGCGCTCTTTCACAATCGTACCTTTACTTACTGGCATGCATCAGCATTTTCTGCCTAACAAGCGCTGGACTACCGGCCATCTACATCTACAAAAAAAAAAAAAATCAAAAAAAAAAAATGGGAAAAAAGGTTGGGCATCACTGGGTTAGACAAACGGCTCACGTGTGACTAAAACTGAAACGTGTCGTTCCAGAGCAAAACCTTTCTTTATCTACTGAGCATTCCGGAAAAAATTGTCACTAAATAATCAGTTGAATAAAGAAAATAAAGATAAATACATCACCTACATTTAACCAGCAGAGTGTAGGTGATTGTGTAGACACGCCCAGCCCATGTCACGTGACACGTGAACTGTGTGCCGTTGTCCTCCCGCTGTACGTTAGTCTTCACCAGCTTCTCACTGTCTCGTCCCTCCCATCTCACTGTGGCTGGAGGACTGGCGGTGTTTGTCGTCTGACATGTACAGGACAGGTCTCCTCCTCTCACCACCGAGTGTGGACACGTGGTTGTTACGTCACCGGGCTCCACTGTACGTAACAGAAAAAAAATCGGGAACATATCTCTTTTTGACAAAAAAAATTAATGATAATGTTATGAACATGCATTATTATTTATAAGCAAAATATCTCTACCTGTTATATAAAGTTATCTAACAAATAACCTCCGCGAATATTAAAAAAAAGTGTGTGAGTGTGATAAAGATGTAGGGAGAAAAAAGAGAAGACATTTCATTGTTTAAAAGTGTAATAATAAAACTGGTGGTGAGATAAAAAGATAAATGCTAATCTCAGACCTAGTGTCAGTTGCTGAGAAAAGGCTGTAGTAGCAGGAGGAGACACAGAAATGCTGTAGGTGTACAGTCCCCCGGCTTGTGGCAGAGCTTGTGTGAACGAACACAGCTCACGACTGGCATCGAACCCTCCAAATGTCTGCTTCTTTAAACAAAAAATCATCAATGTAAGAATTCTAGTTTAGTCTTTGCTACTCCTTGATGAGCATAGTGCCGCAGTAAGATTTCTAGTCTACACCTAATTCTGCACTAAAATAAACGGTAACATATTGCCATGTTTCATATAAGCAATGGAAGAAAAATGATCAGAGACAAGAGAAAGGATTAACCTATTAAATGTGTTCAATATTTTTTTTAAACCGCAAAGCCAGTATCTTAGTAACCTACCCCATCGTTCCGTGTCCATGTACAGGTGTAGTTGTTATCAGAGGAGAAAGCTTGTTGTACACGACATGAACCTGACACAGTCCCGTCCACAGGGTTGGTGGTCACGTGACACTCACTGAGCTCAGAGCGACCTGGAATAAGTTATGTAATTTATACACAGAAAACAAAGTTTAGCTCAAATAAACACAATGTAAAGCAATTACAGTGACATAAACACGTGTTTGTTGTAGTGACGGTATGTTCGAATGCCTTTGCCTAAAAGGACTCAAGGGTTATTTTTCCCTTCTTGATATATTGTGAGCTAGAGTTTTTATTGGTGTCATTTGCGATTAAGGCTTAGAGTAAACATAGATTGAGAAATGTAACGTTACACAGTAGAAGTATTTAACAGACGGCTGTAATAAGTATTTCCTGAAAACTCTCAGACGAATGTTTTAGTTCAGTCAAACGAGTTTATGAAACACAGCAAGCGTTAATTGAAAATGTTTTAGAAAAACATAAATAAAGTAAATGTATTTTGAATATTGAGATGTGAGAAAACTCACGAAAAACTCACTCAAAAGAGAAAACAAAGTCTAATAATTTGACACAAATGTAGTGTAGCACAATAATACAATTTTTTTAAGAAATACGGAGAATATAACGAATCACACTCCTGAAAGAAACAACAACAAACAAACAAACAAAACAAAATAATAGTTTTAATTATAAACTATAACGAGTAGACAGAATCATACAACAGTAAATGTGATAACACATAATGCTTTTTTTTATTTTTCTATACTTTATATCGCTTTCATTCATTTTAATTATTGACTAGAACATAGATATACATTAGAAATCGATAAAATTTAAAAAAATAAACACAATAATAACTGAATGAGTACTGTAGTCCTAGATACCTGATATGTTTTGAAGTATTGTAAACATGTCTATATTTATTGTTTTAATTGTTCTCTATTTCTGCAGTGTAGCAAATATCACGAGTAAGTTGTGTGTATTTTCTTGTGTCAGAAACAAGGAAAATGGCTTTTTGATAATATTACACAGCGATATGAATTATAGACTTACGTCTGATGACGAGAGTACAGGAGGCTGTGGAGCCAGTCTCTCTGTCCTGACACGTGACCGTGCGACCCGCGTGACGTCGGTAATCAGGGACAAGGGTCAGCTGACTCTCCGTGGACTGCGGTGACCTGCTGAGTCTGTAGTAGTTGTATAAGGCAGTGAAGCAGCCACCGTCAGCTTTACACTCTCCGATGTAGACTCCATCTCCTTTCCAGACAACATCATTTGTACTGATGATGTCTCCACACGTGACTGGAGCAGGTGAGTCTTCAAATATTTCTACCTTGTTGTTGGTGTTGCAGTTCATTATTCTAATTTCTTAAAAAAAAACATAAGAGAATCAATGAATCTTCAATATATAGATTGGTTGAGGACGCCAGTCTCATGTGCAGACATTTGTCTGGTATCTTTTATGCATATTTCTCTTTCTCTCATTCTGAAAGAATCTCTGAGTTTTCATTGCTTGTACAGTACTTTTTGTTACCTGCTGTAAACATACACTTGATTATTCTAAGCTTTAAATCAAAATTACATAACTCTCCCACTCCAGTGTTTTCGGTTTCTTGACTGTCTACCTTACAAAAAATGCCTGATGTACTCCTACTCTCTCTCAAATATTTTCTTAACGTATCTGCATTTTTTTTTCTTTTTTCCAGCAATCGAGAACTTGAAAATTTATTATCCTCCTGTGATTGCTTTTTTTTTTTTCGTAGTGTGATACTTAAAAGAGAGATTCCACATACGCTGCACAGTAGAACAAGAAGTTTGAGCCTAGGGCTATCACTGACACCTACACCGACATACATGGCTCAGGTGGCAATCAAGGGGAAGCTGCAAGTATTCATTAGCTAGAAGGTAGCATTGCAGGTAAACACTAACATTAGACACAAGTCATTATGCGATTTCTCTCTTATTGCATACACGTACTCTACTCCCGTCTCCAACAAAAATACTGGAATAAAAATGTGTAAGAGATTGGGAAACTGGATAGAGAAAATGAGAGACAGTTGACAGGGCAATCATTTATTACCAGGGTTGTAGAATAAGCAAACATATTATTTCTATCTAGCCCTTGCGTGTTCCAGTGGGTAAAATCCTGTTACTACAAGAGTATAAAATAAGGTGTGACATTAACAGGGAATGGAGTAAGAATATGTGCATATCACACAACCTCAAAACACAATACACAACAAACGATATTCCAATTGCTTCTGTAAGATTACTATATTGTTGCTGTTCTTGTTGTCGTTGCTGTTACAGTTAATAAATAATTTTTGTACCAACTTAAGGGAAGTCCACCAAGGATGCTGATCTCATTCACCAAATCGAGCTTTTGCTTTCCATTCTCTTGGGATATCACTCTGGGCACACACTAATTATGACCCTATTTCTCTCTTAGTGACCAATGTCACAGAAAAGTTTGTCTACAATAATCAGGCACAGTGCATTCACTGCGATTTAACTTTACAAGTCAAGATCAGTGGTCACTTAAAAAAATCCAAGGAATAGCACCAGGCCGCAAATAAAACTGAGACTACACGGGCTTTCACTGGATGATTTTTTTTTTTTTTTTTTTGCAAAAGTATACTGTCACACAACTGACTCAATAGGTACGCTAGACCCACTCTAGCACAGAATGCTCTACGCTCTATCGTCAGCAACTGTCAGGTTGCAGGCAGCAGAAGTCTTCCAAGGATGTACAAAAGACAAAAGAAGCTACAGAAGAATTATTTTCAGAGCAAGAAGCTTTAACAAAACATGAGTAGTTCTGTTTTACAGTCTTTACCTATCATGTTACATTTTAGTTTTAAGTCTTTCATGGAAAATAGAAAGCAATCGAGAGAAGATGCCCATGATTTGTTTTTGATTTAATATTAAAATCAATTCACTCAATATGTGTCTGTTGTTTACATGTCTACATAAATTTAATGCCACATTCATTGCCTCATCTTGTTAGTGTCCCAAGTCAATGATTTGGCGTCCAGGTGATCTACTTTGTAAATGACCCTTAACCTGAGTGACTGTCGGATACGCTAACTGAGTGTCTAGTCAGAGACATGATCCCCTTTTCCTTAACCATAAAGACGTCTGATAGAAACAAAAACAACAGAGAGAGAGAGAGAGGTGAAAATTTAAAAGTAGGGGTGAGAGTTTTTTATAGTATAAACACTGTCAGGTGGATGAAACTGTCCCTTAGTCCTGTCATCCAAGCGCTGAGTATAGGGGACGACGCGAGTGTAGGACAAAGCAATGATGTGATCACAGTGAAATGTAGGAAGAGAAGATCAAGTAGTGAACAGAACCCTACAATGACGATTGTCGCTGACTCTGGGGAACAGCAAGTCAAGATGGTGAGAGGCTGCGATCGCCGTCCCCTCGGGCTGTTCACACTCGCGGCACCTCTACACTACACACTCACGCCGACACTTACCGCGTACACTTACACTAAATTGCTTATTACTCCTTTTACTTATCTCGAGCCCCCTGTACGCATGACCCCCATACACAACACAAGGCAATTTAGTGTATTAAAGAAAGTTATTAATCATCGAGAGTATTACACAAATTACAAAATGATGAGGAAATAAAAAAAAAAACACATGCAAATGAACAAATTGCCTATCTTGGCTAGTTATGTAGGGTGGCCTCTTATTGCTAATTATTCTCCTGAACACTAATCCAGATATCTAGTGAGTCAATCTATTTGTAACACTACACTTACACCACTATACACTTACTCACTCCGTACAATAGCTATACACACGCCACTTAGCTTGACCCAAGCGCCTCTGGTGTGTGATGTGTTAGTCTCTGATGGACACACAACTGTCACTTGAAATTTTGCACAATGGTTCTTGCTGTATGCAGGACTCTCTCGACGTGCCGCAGAAGGAATGATGTTCGATGACTTTGGTCTTCTGTAGGCCGCCACCACGACGAGAGATGTACGATGTGGAAGGTTGGGACACGCTCTCACGCGAATTGTTTACGTGCACCATCGTGCACATTTGTTCCTTCAGGCTTGAAGTTTCTCCAAGTAGAAATCAGCGCCGACTCTTGTGACCAGAGCAACTTTTCCACTTTGCTGCCAGGAGTTGATCGTGTGTCCACAGGGAACAGAGGTTGCTCTTCTTTTACACGCAGTTTGATGAGGGGGCTTTCATCTTCTTGGCCGGTCCCTGCCCCCACGTTTTCTGTCTGACTGATGATAGCTGACACACGAGGTGGCGAAGACTTAAGTTGCAAAGTCCTCTTCGATGCTTACCCCCCAAGAATCTCTAACAAAAAGCATCGAGTTTGCGTCCAAAACCAATATTAAAACGCTGGCTTGGGCCATATATACATTCGATTGGTCAGTCGTCCCATGTGACATACCACTACAACCAATCACGCATCAAAGCTAGCATGGGATAAAGTTCCCTGTCTTCTAGCAATATGTTACATTATTCCGATGCCTAATTTTCTGGCTTCCCCTTTTCTCGCGTTGTGACAATACTGCCCTTCTCTAAATCGTAATGAAGGGGCGGACTGTCCATGAGGGTTTCTGTGTTACGTCACTAGCACCCGTAGTCCTACGTTGTGCGACCGTCATGACGTAAGCGGTCTTTCAATCAGCGGACATCCGCCTGGAGCGATGACTGCCCTACGTGAGTGGCCGTTATTCCATCCTTCTGTCGGTCAGTTTGCAAGCGTGCCCGCTTGTCTCGTGAATAGAGCAGAAGTGCAAACCCCACACTACAGCCCTGTTACTACTCTTTCGTGACAATGATGATAATAAGTTGGTGGGTGCCAATCAAGTCTCTGTTATATAATTTATGCCCGTAGGTACAAGTAATCAAGGTGATCCAACTAACAAGCAAGGATTGCAGAGGATCATCACCCGTGAAGATTATTTATGAGTATTCAGAAAATGCTGGGGCTGATGCTCATACTTACAGTACACAGCAACACTCACATCACCAATTCATCACCTACCGACCCTGGCGGAGAGTTGTGTCTTCTGTCTGTCATCATCGACATTTTCAGTTCGCTCCTTGTTGTGGAAGACGTGAGATGAGCTGATAAACAAAGTGGTCACGTGACTTAAAGCAAACAACGAAATCACAGGTAGATGTGAATTTTGGAATCATTACAGCCAACACACACACATACACACTACTACTGGTAGCACAGTCTACATACAAAGTGTGGATGATGTATTCTCAGGCCGCCATCACTGTGAGAGATGCTGTAGACTGTCCTACTCTACTGTAGGGGTGAACATACCAACATACCTACATGACTATGTTTGAATGATGCTACCAGACCTACACTCAGCTCTGTGATACAATGAGTTGCTCAGTATCGTGTGTAATACTGTCACCTGTCTCACACACCTGCTTGTAAGACTCTCTGTCCGTTGGTCTGTACCGTGGATACCAATGACTTCTACCTCGAGCACTGGACACTGTGTACAAAGTGTAAAACATCGCACACTGTACTAACCACTGTTCACAATTGTTCACTTGTCAACGTCTGCGACATGAAACATACCTGTGTTCACTCTGGGCCAGACTGTGCGACCTCTGTGCACTTTGCTGCAAAGCTTGTGACCCCAGAGCGAGACTAAAGGTCAAGATCAGCTTCAGAGCCTGCAAACATTAGCAACATCAGGATACATACAGGATTCCATCAGTGAACGCTTGAAAGTAAAGGAGTTGTGTAGCAACTGCAGGACGCTTACAACAATCAACTTTATTTAATTTACATTAAGACAATAACTTTTAGAGAAAAGAAAGATATTTTGAGACGGGTTATAATATTTTAAACACTTCTAATTAGAAAACACATTTTTGACTGATATCAGGTAGGAATACTTTTAAACACGACTCTGTTTAAAATCTTAGCAAGATGGGCAGACGACATTTATGTCCACAGAATGGAACACATGTCTGATATACATACGATGAGACATTTGATGAGATGTCAGAATCACACTTCTATTAATAGTTTAAAGAGTAACACTCATTATAATCTTAGCTTAGTAAATGACAGAATTTATTGACATTGCTGATCGCATGCAAAGAAATTAGATATTTGTGGACTAAGACAAGGCAAAGCTCAATGCGAATATCCCACAGCAATAATGTACACAAGTACACATAGGGTACAATAGGAGCTGTTAATATTCTTGTAATGACACAGAGAACAGAAAGAATATTACCATCAACACCGGGTCGCCCATGGTAACGTCTGCTTGTTCTTCAGGAATGTGAGGATTCCTCAGAAAAGCTACAACTCAGTAGTCCGATGCTCGCTGTTTGTGACGGAAACTTCGAGGTACAAAGAAAGCCAAAGGAATAAGCGAGGATGGGAGGTTCGACCCTATAAATACTCTCTCGCGGTTGTCAGCATTTGGGTCATGTCCACAACTTCATTATGTCTACACGCAAAGGGCGAGCGAGCACGATGTATGGTGGTCTACACACATCATTATTTGTCAACAGAGTGTAAACATCATAACAAGCTACAAGTTGTGTAGAAGGAGAACAGTGAACCAAACTGTCACCAAGCCCTTGTTTTACACCGAAATAATTTGTCTCACCACCGGTTATGTGAGCGCGGACCGCTTACGTCACGAGGGACATGGCGCAGAGTCAGGTTTGAATGCGGGTTTGAATGCGGGACGGTAGGTGTCGCTGCAGGGAATCTCTCAGAGAAGGGGAGAGCAGTGGTCAGCCTAAGCTCGTTAATTATAGAAGTCCGAGGTACACCTAAAACAGGACGACAGCGCTACTCTTATCGCCACCCGCTGGACACATGTAGTGAATAGGAAGTCAGACGGGATGGCGCCACAGTCGAAGACTGCGTTACTAGTGAGGAGGGGGTCAGAGGGGTGTACAGTGGGCAGGAACAACTCTAAGTGACCACCTGTCCATCACGTGTTAGTTACGTGGTGATTGGAGGTATCTATCTCTTTTGGCATTAAAGCTTTTTATTATGTGCTGGAAGAAAACTTATTTTTATCAGTGTTTAACTTAAATCACAATACAGGGAAAGCCATGGTAGTGAGCTACTGCGTATTTCAAGAGACTACTCTACTCTCTAGCTTATACGATCATAACAAATCAAACAAAGAGTGCCTGGTGAGAAGTGATCACAAAGTAATTGCGTGTGAAACTGCCAAACGGTACGAAACAGATAAAAAGTATAAATGAAGGATAACAGTCTGCTGGAAAGTGCATGTAAACGAACTGTGACCGTTTATTGGGGATACAACCTCATTTCAAAACATAACCGTTTGGTGAATGTTTGTAAACAGCTTAGTAATGCACAAATACCTCTGTATGGATAACTCTCAAGACATAGCAACGAGTGTCAACAAGTTATTAAGTGACGCTGTTCTTGACCTCAGTAGTGAACTTGTGTTTACAGACAGAGCATGAAAACAGATTCTGTTTACTTACCTGGACCAGGAAGACGATTAACGTGTGAATGTCGCAGGTGACAAACTCCACTGTCAGAGCTGCAGGTCCTGTCAGTATAAGGTTTACTGAATAACTATTGGCTTCCTGTTTGTGGTCACATCACGTGTCTACCCCGACCTCGTGTCGCCGGCTGTGTGCCAGGTAAGGTCACGTGTCGTGCAAGTCTCCCCTCCCACCACCTGTACTGCACCGACTGTTGGCTGCCTTGACCTGTCACTTACCTCATTACCTGTGTGCATTGTCACTTCACTACTTACAGTACCACTAATTTCGTTTAGAAAAAAAAAGAAAAGAGGAACCTCACTAGAAGCACACATGTCGGGGGATATATGGTTCCCGTACAAATATGTCGGACCAAGATGGTTTACCATAAGACCCATGTATTTTTTGGATTCTGTGATCGATGTCATGTTTAGAAAGAAAAAAAAAAACAAACAAAATGTTTGACGTATACATGTCTGAAGTTATACAGAAGAGCTCGACTTCCAAGGATGTACAAAATACAGAATAAGCTACATAAGAAATGTTTTCAGTGAAAGAAGCTTTGACAAAACATGAGTAGTTCTGTTTTACAGTCTTTTCCTATTATGTCAAATTTTAGTTTTAAGTCTTTCATGGAAAATAGAAAGAAATAGAGAGAAGATGCCCATTATTTGTTTTGGATTTAATAATAAAATCAATCCACTCAATATGTGTCTATTGTTTACATGTCTACATCAATATAAAGCCACTTGCCTTATATTACATTGCCTTGTCTTGTTAGTGTCTCAAGTCAATGAATCGGCGTCCAGGTGATCTTCTACTTTGTAAATGACCCTTAACCTGCGTGACTGTCGGATACGCTACCTGAATGTCTAGTCAGAGACATGATCCCCTTTTCTTCATGTTACTATAACAATGTGCTTTCGGCTCATGTGTGGTGAGCTGATCGGATGACAAAATCTGCTCACAACACTCGATTGGATGTTATTTCGCTGAAACTTTTTTTGTTCCTTAGTGTGACTCAAGGTGGTGAGTGACAAAAAAAAAAGCCTGAGAGCTGCACGCTCGCCTAAATGGATCCAACAAACAAACACCTGAGAACAATTACAAAGCATCAAAATCCGAATGCTTACACGCAATAGACAAGCAAATAAAATCACTAAAATATGGTTCTTACATGTTTATTCACGTACCATATCTAGGCGAGAAGATGGAGGAGGTGGAGGAGGGACGGCAGAGGAGTGGGGGTTGAAAGGTGGTCGATGGGACAGGAGGTGGACGGGGCGGATCCTAATTATGTCACAAAAATCCTGTGGGCATTTTCACATGACGTCATCAGTTCTTGCTGGCTGCTTCAGCCGCCATGATGAAGTGGTGGCAACACAGGTTTGCTAGAAAATGAAATGTAATCATAGTTGTCTGCAGTATAGAAGGATGCGGAGACAGGCCTGCAGTACATGAAACCTTCCTCCAAATGTATCTGTTCATAGGATGCTTAACATTATTTTGAACCAAGGAGACGAGAGCAGAAAACTCACCAAAGAATCACGTGGTCTGGTGTGGAGGGCAGCCGTCTACACAAAGGTCTTACGATGGAAGAGAAGTGGTAAACATTAGTCTGTTGCAAACACTTTGTTGATGGTAAGAAGCCAGACGTTTTAAAATTATTAAACTTTGTGAAATTGTTCTGTAGGTTTTACACGTTGCGAAAAATTTCTTTTAGTATTAGTTAGTGACAGTGTGGAATGTCAATAAACAATACTTGCATCATACATGACTCTGCTGACAAATAAAGTATAGATATGGAGTATAAAAAACGCTATTTCTTTTTCGTCATTCTTCTTTAATACATGTGTTTGGTTTATTTTGTATCAGAGCTGATTTTGTTAATCAGTGTGAACAAGATATAAGTCATGAGTTGTTTTAATGTTATGTCCAGTAAAGCCAACTACATTAATTTTCAGACCAGCTTGTCCTCGCTGTCCACTCTTTATTTCGGAGTCATGTATAGTTGTCGTCAGTAGGAAAATAATTCACAACAGAGTTTGATACAATCAGTCTCTTTGATTGTGATTTATTGTTAAATTAAACTATTGGTTTATTGTTAACTGTTAAATTGTGTGTTAATCAACCACATTGACATAATATTTATAGTGATCTCTACACTTGCTTACACTTTGTCTGCAGCTACACACAACCCATGTGTTAAATTAATTATAAATACTCTTGTCTAGGTTATAAACTTCTTGGTTTAGGTAAATTGAAACTCAATTTAAAAGAAATAATACAACATGTGTATATAAGAATGACAGAGCAACAAATAATTAGAGTATGTGGCACTGTGTGTACATTGTTAACTATTGTGAGACTAGTCATCTGCACTGAGGTGACATCACGAGTGTCACGTGTGGTGTAGAGTAGACTGAGGGTGTAAGCAGTGACAGTACAGGAGACAAGGCGGTGTTACACTGGTTGTACTTTCATCTCGCTGAAGGTGAAGCTCCTCCTGTCATTGTGGGCGTGAATCCAGTAGATGCCGTCAGTACCCGAGGCACCGTCAGCCTTGTATCGGCCGTTGAGGTTGATGAAGTGACACCCGTTGTACCACCAGGCGCCGTGACGATCAGAGGCACAGTTGCCAGTAGACCACTTGTCGTTGTCTCGGTCAAACGTTGAAAAACTCTGGTTGTTGTGACCCGCCATGCTGTCACCTGTAAACACACACACTCGCTATTATGTTACATGGAATACACAAAGTCCTACACCACACACACATTATCACAATAAATATATACAAACTCCTTTATATCAAACGTGTTATCTCTGTGAAGCTCACCATAAAAATCTAAACACCTCGCATGTCAATCAAACATTAAACAACAGTAGAGTGAACCTCACGACACCTCTACAGTCAACATTTACAACACATCATAGCAACCATGGGATTTAGTTAATATCACATGAGATTTACTTTATGTATTCCGAATGTGTAGCGACATCTATCAGATTATTTACTAAAGAAATTTTATTTTTGTTAACTTTTGGTTGAGAGTTGACGAAGGGAAAAATACAGAGATGAACACTTGACCAACCACACAAAGTAGACTATTTGGCCTTGTGGTCATAAAAAGCACATCAATATGTTGTCATCATTCAATTGTGAACTTGTATTTGTTTTCTTTTTAAAATCATCATGATCGTTGTCGTCGTCGTTATCGTCATCGTCCTTCTCATTATTATAATATGCAAAGATTTTGCTGGTCGAGCAGTCATTTAGCTCGAAGCACATCACACTACAGCAGTGTAGCGACACCAGTCTCGTCAACTGTGAGTCCCGCTGTAAAACATGTTGAATGTGTTATCTAAATTCCTATTATGGTTAATTTACAGTCAGGTAATGACTTGTCCATGGTTTTTCACGTAAAGTTCCCTTCTTTGGTAATCACTTAACTGTCTCTGCAGAATCACGGCGACACGAACAGCGACTGTTGCTGGATTCACGCCCGGGGTCACTGACTCGCCCCCTGTCTCAAGATTCTGTAACCCAAGCATCCTTCCTTCTGATTCTTGCCCTTCTGGTACGAGTGAAGTCGGCCTGAAAGATGCTGAAGTCGTCTGTGCTCCTACCGCCTACAACACCTGTACACCGACAGGTACGTCGTCTTTCCTTGCCTTAGCGCCCTCGGGCATGTCATCAAGCCACCCTAGACACTAACTGGAGCGATTGTTGCTTTCCCCAACATGACAGCGACTCGTCCAAAACACAGACTTGTTTGGCGATGGAGGTGACAAATGGTTGTCAATTTACTACTTTGACTGTCCTTAGTTTACAATACTTTGATTTTGCTGTTCTTCTTATTATTATTAAGTGCACATACAGCAGGTTCACATGTCACAAGTTCGACACCTCAGATGGGTCATGGGTAGTAAAATGAATGTCATTATTTCTGTTTTCCAGGCTACATTTGTTGTATGCGGCATGAAATGTCAGTAATTGTGATTTAAAAGATAACTGCTCATCGTGTTGTTATGTGGTTACATTGTTAATGGGACATCTAGAAGTCTGATGGCCGTCATGCCATAACAATAAAGTACAACGACTAGTCTGTACTGCTATAAGAGAAAACCCACAGCACTGGCTCATTAATATTCACAAATTTCAATACCAAATTCTTAGCATCAGCCTATTGCAGTATTTAATGAATATTTTTTCCCCCACGACAACCATTAGATACCAAAAGGTACAGATTTTCTGAAGTACTTCACTCTGATTCAAACACAAAAAACAAACAGACAAAAAAATAACACATAAACAACAACAAAAAAAGGATTCCTATCAAAATGGTACAGCTCTACCTATGATGCATGCTTTTCACATAAATTACAAAGTTATAAAGAGAGTAAAAAAATGTTGTCCCATTGGGTTTATCATTTGAAAAGTTGTTAAAAATAAATTACTCTACTTTCTGTGTCAATGTTTGAATGTTGTTGATAACATTTTATTCCTATGGTGTATTTAAAGATGGTGATGTTGACCAAAATAAAAAAAGAGCAAATGTAGTGACTATTAAAGGAATGCAATACTGGCAATAAAAAATGCAGCAAAATACAGAAATTCACTAGCGCAGCGATGCCCAACTTGGTGTCTCTACGATACAGCCCCACATTCAGATGTTGGCTTCGGGAAAACAACCACAAATATCCCACTAATTACTACATAATAAATGGTAATTACAACTTGTTTCTAATAAAAATGGTATCTGCTCTATTTTTCTTTTTTTTTTTCTTTTTTTTTTGCGGTGAAGCGGCCCGTGACACGCGTATCGAAAATGTATATGGCCCCCAGGCCGAAAAAGGTTGGGCATCACTGTACTAGTACAATGCAACAAACAGTAAAATGGTAAAATGACTGACATTTACTTTAAGAAGCACAGTGATGTCCCAATATCATTATCCTACACACCCATGAAATACAGTAGCCTGTGTGTGCTGAATTTTCATGTAGGACCAGAATCACTTTTCTCAGCAGGCAAGTGTCTGTCTCCTTTGACAGGTCATCTTTGCTTGGCCAGTAAACACCACATACCCAGCCCCCTCTCCCCTCATTAAGTTAATTAACACTGTGCGATGTTTATCATGACTAAGAACATGTGCCACCCGTCACCTGCTTCAACAAAACCTTGCAGGTGTCACCAGGAGTGGTCTCTGCTTTACTACCTCCAGGTACAATTAGTGGCGAATATTACCAAACGAGCCATGTGTTGTTTGAACAGCATAGATACCCACCCTCAGTGTTATATTTTAAACAGAACCACGAGAAAAAAATTGTGACAGTAAGAAAAAAATAGTTTTTGTATTCATTTAATGATCATCCGTGTCAAACATTTGTATCTTTTATCCTGATGTCATCGGAAGATTGGGTCCATGCTCGTACACAATCACTCAGTACATGAACTGATGTAGTAAACTAGAGAGATAGATACAGATACAGCTCGCTTTTGTATAAAGTCCATTGGATATAATTCACTCATACATCAACCAGCCAGATACCCTGCATGTGAAGTCGTGTTCTACTCCATCTTAATGTTCAAAGGTCACGTACCCGCGTCACCCGAGTAGCCGGACACGGTCAGTCTGTAGTTTGTCTCAGGACCGTCCACCCTGAATGTCGTGTACTCAGCGTAGTGACGATGTCCGTTATTCTCACCAAGGTCTACACGTAGTTTATAGCGGCTTCCTCTGGTCATCGTGTGCAGCGCTGATAATCCTGAGGTAGGACATCAACATGACAACACACATAGTTAGAAAGAACATGTTTGTTCCGCTATTCAAATAACCTCTCTCTCTTTTTGCTGACAGGAACACACACAGGTGATATCGTGAGTAGAGCCTACTGACTAGCACACTACAGACAACAGTGGCGTGAGCTTCGTTATGATAAGGAAGGGAGTTAATTAAGTTAAGAGAGTGAGTAAGACTTACCCAGCCAGAACTCCCCAGTCACATCACCAAATCCTCTCTCATACTCGGTCCACTTCCTGTAGAAGTCAACTGAACCGTCACGACGTCTCTGGATAACCTGATAGGGACAAAGAAGGTCAAAGGTCAATCCCAGACAACGAGGAGCATGACCACATTAGGTGCGAGTTACTGGCCTTGGTAAGTACCTTACAGCGTGTTGTACGTTTGACATGGCAAAGAACATTGTGGTGTCTTTGTAAGATCAGTGCCTTCAGAACTTTGTTTTATAAGATGTTAGGCGACCCAGTGTGACATTTTACACACACCACAAGATGTATAACGAATAATAAACTTACCAGCCAACCTCCGCCAGCGGAGTCCATGTCACACCACACTTTCTGGACTTGGTTGTTGTCTGTCAGTGGAATGAAGTACACACCTGACTTGCCTCCTGTCTTTAGCCAGTCGCGACAAGACTCTAGTCGTGGTCAAAACCAACAAACAAAAAAATTCCTTCTTGTCAGGGACTTAGAGTGCTAGGACTAAGCGCACGTGCGAGAATGAAAAGGGCGTGAATGATAGAAGTTTTCTGACTGCATGTCTCTTTGATGTTAAAAAAAAACAAAAAACGAAAAGGTGTGACGGGAGAGGGACAGAGGAGTCAGCGAGGAGAGATTAAGGGAAAGAGCAAAAGGGAGAGGACGGGGAATGGGATGCTTAATTGTGTTTGTGTGAGTGGAAGGGAGAGCGACTGCCGAGACAGTGTGCTTTGCTAGTGTATTAGAGATCAGTGCATTTTTGTGGATGAGTTATTCCAACTGAAGAACACTTTACAGTACACATAGGAAATAGTTCATAGTAAGAATATTTTTTATTTTCTGTTGAGTAAACTTAGGCAGACTCTGACTGGCCAATCTTTTTGCTTATTTGAACGCGCAATGGTCAGACCCTCAGTGTGCTCGACAGGGAGAGACGGAGACACTACGATGTGTCGTGACACTACGGTGTCTGGTGTCAGACCAGTACTTACTTCTATAAATTACAATCTCCAAAGTGGTGTAATATTCATCATTTTATAATTGACAGAATGACTTTAACATTCCCATCAATCGACATGTTTTATTAGAATAATGCAGTATAAATGGTTTGTCACCTTCAGGTGACATGTTGAACACCTGTGTTACACTCAGTATCTCCATTCATTGTAAAGTGATGCCGATAATAGGAAACACTCTACGCACCGATAGTGAGAACAGATCAGTAAATGAATAAGTGAAGGTATTCAGAAAATATCAACATTATGACATGTTATTATATTTTAATCACTCGGTAAATCGTTCTTCTTTCGATTTCATTTTTTTTTCTTAATCTTTCTGAACTTATTTTTATTTGGTAGTTTTTACTTTGTAGTTATCTCTCAAGCGCGTGAAAAACGTCTGATACTTTTACAAACAGACAAATTCAACGGAAGAGAATCGGACAACACTTTGGCTACTGGAATGTAAACAGTTAGTTCTCTTTCTTCCTTAAACTAGATGACTTCTGCTAGAGACAATTCATTTTGTGATCTCTCTTATTTATATCCCATTATAATTTTAAATCCAGTTTTTTCATAGCTTTTATGTCATAGTTTTGAACACAATAACATCCGCCTTATTTTTGTTTTAAATTTAAGTTTAATAATTAATATTCGAATTAATTCCAAAGTTTGTATACCTATTTTTAATAGTTTAAATTTGCAATGACAGAAATGTTCTTCAGAAGATTGTTTCAACTCATTTCCCATACTGAAATTCAAAAGTAAATACTCAGAAAGACTTATCGCAAGATGTCTATTTGCCACAATCGACATCTATATCAAATGTATACTGCTATAATGGTCTCTTGCCCTATAATCCTAATTAGAAGCTGTGATAGTTGTCAGTAAATATAATCAAAATATTTAGGTGTGTGTTCAAACCTACCTGCAGCACGACACGAGTCGTTGGTGTCGGACAGGAGGAAGCCGGAGCCGGAGGAGCACAGACAGGTACCCGACACACACTGACTGTGAGGGTCCGGACACTGCATGCTGTTGTTACACGGGGCCTTGTACCACACTGGACCCGGGTAGGAGGCGGGGGACGGCAGGCAGTGTCTCTGGTAGTGGGTCCACCCGTTACTGGTGTGAGGATACCACCTGGACTGAGCGTCACGTGCGGTGACGTCATGAAGTAGACAGCGCCCTCCTGTGGCTGCCACGTGCGACACAACATGTCAACAACAACAACTCACACATTTAGTTGCCATCACTAATGAGACACCCATCATATCAGCTAAAGTAAGATAAACTAAAAGTAAACAGACGGCCTTGTTGACTTCTGATATCAGTTAGCACGTGTGTAGTTTTATATCCGTCAACCATCGACATCCGGGTAGTACTCGTAGAGTTAAGCGGGTGTATGCTTTGAGGAATACCGATTAGAAAAGATATATTTTACATCCAGTTGTGTGGGGATTACTCTTACACCTCAGCATACGTAGATACAGAATGTGACTGAATTTTCTGTTTTTCTTATTCCTGAAGCTGACAATAACCGACACACATATAAATCACTGTAACGAACTCGCCACCTGCCTGTGAAAAAAAAAAAAAAAAAAAAAGAGAACAACGTTCACTGAGAGCAACCAACTGACGAAATGTCTGTGAACATTTAGAGTGATACCCTTGAAGCATAAGTGTTTGCCCACATTTTATATATTTGTCTTTTAGTTTTACTAATCCTCAGTACTGTTGTTCAGCATTCTATACTCCTGTCTCGTTCATCTCTCAATTAAGATATATATGCGATATATAAAATCATGTGTATTATTATTGTTGTTTTTGTTTACCGTTTGAGATACACAGTTCGCAGTATTTTGTTATACGAGTCTTCCTCATCGTCATCACCGTCGTCGTTGTCGTCGAAATGAGTGTTAAAAGCTTCTTCCAAGACTTGTCACAGACTAACGTGTGAAGACATGACAGAGGACTGTCAGCCTCTATCCAACAGACAAAGGGACATCACTCTCTTAACATATTATCAACATAATTAAAACCTGCGAGGTACAAACCTCTAAAGTCAAAGGTCAGACAACTTCTCGTGTTGATACACAGCTTCTCGCATTGTTGCAAGGTGAGATTATCCTGTATCAGGATGTAATGAGGTGTCAGGCCGCTGTCAGGGTATTCTGTAAAGGTGTTTTGTAGGTCGGGTGGGCTGCAGGCTGCAAAACATCTTTTTGATTGATAGCTAATCACAAAACATTATTCTGAAACTTGTCACAGCAAGATTTATTATGTTATTGCCGTGAAGTTCTATTCTATTCCTCTTCGTGCATCAGGTTGCACATAAGGCCTCAACCAGAGTCCGCCACCGATGTCGATCGGCTGAAACCCGCTCTAGGTGACCCCATGTCCAGCCCTTTCCCTTCATCTCCCTTTCCACCGTTCTTCTCCAAGTTTCCTTTGGGCGGCCTCGTTTTCTTCGGCCGTCTGGAGTCCATCGTAGGGCGACTGTGGAGAGGTCTGCCGTCTGCTGGCGGAGCACATGTCCAATCCATCGCCAACGCCTTCGTTGAACCTGCGTGGTGATGGACTCGGTTTCAGCTCTTCGGTGGAGTTCTTCGTTGCTGATGGTGTTTGGCCAAAAGATGTTAAGTATGCGCCTGAGGCATCTGTTTTGGAAGACGTCAAGCTTGTTACTGATGGTTTTGGTCATCTTCCAGGATTCTGATCCGTAAAGGAGGGTGCTGATCACATTTGACTTGAAGATTCTCAGTTTGATCTTCTGGCTGATGTTTTTTGCCTTCCATGTGCTCCTGAGTGAGGCGAAGGCCTGGCTGGCTTTCGCCAGTCGGGCTCGAATCTCCACCTCCGCATCCCCGGTGTTTGACATTTTGGACCCAAGATAGGTGAAACTGTCAACTTCCTCAATCTCTTCTCCATTTAGTTTGATGCCGTCTTGGACTCTGGCGTTCACTCTCATACTTTTCGTTTTCTTTGTGCTGACCTTCAAGCCAAGGTTTCCAGCTGTTTCTGAGAAGGCCTTTGTTTTTTCATGCATGTCTTGGTGGCGGTGTGACAGCAGGGCAATGTCATCAGCAAAGTCCAAGTCTTCCAGCGTTGTTGTTGCTGTCATAGTCATGGTCCATCTGATCCCTCTCCTCTCACTGTCGGTGGAAGTCGGTGGAAGTCGGTGGAAGTCTTCATGATCCAGCCGTGAAGTACGATTAGCATTATATATGGCAAAAAAAAATCTCATTATAATATTATTTTTGTTGTTTTAAGTTTGTCTTTCATTTACTTATCTTTGTCAACATAACGTTAGTTTAAAACATTTACAAATATTCGCAAAACAAAGCAATTAACTTATGTTAGCCATATTTTTAGCAACGGAAACTTCATGGTTCGTAACCAAGATTATCTCGTAATGGTGCCTATGTTTATATATATAGAGAGTTGTCTATATATCATAGGACGAGACCCTCGATACTCACTAGCAGAGCACGTGTAGTCACGTGTTGACAGGTAGAAGCCTGGACTACACACACATCTGTCCATGAAACACACCGCATTCTCCTGTCGACATTCGTCGTCGATGACACACGATGCATTGTACCAGTCGTTGGGAATGGAGGAGGGAGCGAGGTGTCCAGTCTGTCCACGTGTAACAAAGCCTTTAGACGACTGCGACAGGAAGTACACCATGGCACCTGCTTCTTGCTTCAACGACACAGGTAAGTCTGTGAGGCGCGTGCACTTACTGATGCGCCCAGAAGTGTCACTCAAGGTGAAGCCGACACAGGAAGCATCTTGTACACAAGAGGTCAAGCAGTCACGTGCGGAGGTCACGGTAAGGGCAGGAGACGTCTCTGACCTGGGGTCAACAACAGCCGTGGTGTTCTGTACCTTCAGTAGAATTTTGAGTTTGTTCACCAATATGGTCGTCTGCCACTGAGGGTCGGTGACGGCGCTGTGGATGTTGCCAAACCTAAACACTCGACAGTCGTTGTGTCCTATGTCATTAGTGTCACACCCAGAACAGACAGTGACAGCCACGCAATCCGGCAGTTGATGACATTTCTCCACACAGAGGTCAGCAGAAGCAGCGGGTGTATAGTCCGAGTGACCCATCAGCCTTGTGTGAAGCAGTGACAGCCCCGGGGTGAGATTTTCACAGTCAATAACCAGTTCTTTGGTCTTAAGATACTTGCAGTATTTCTGTTTCGTGGCCAGGACCATGTTCCTCATCCCCTTGTGATCAATGGCATAGCGCTCGAGAGCACTGCCCTCACCCATGAAAGGTTTCGAGAAGAGGACGTCCAGTGAGCTGAGTTCGTAGCTGATGGTGACCGGGTGGTTGTCTGTTGCTGTCAGCCACCTCAGACTGTCCCCGTCAGAAGGAGGAGGAACCCCGACAGCGACCGTCATTGTCTCCACTTGATTTCGAAAGTCGTCTGCTGCTCGCTGGTGATCAGAGGTCAAGGTCTCGTATTGTCCAAGTCGCGCAGCAGACGAGTAGCTGGCAGCCGCTGTCACGTGACCCTCTGTGTGTTGCCGGTAGACGTCGTCCTCCATCTTGTGCACGAGCGTGAAGGAGGCCCCAGAGCGGGCACGTGACACAAAGTGGGTGCCGTACGTGTCGATAAACTGTAGGTAGGCGTCCTCGTCATCAGTGTTATTCAGCCTCAGCACCCAGTCCACAAACATCGGATGAAGAGGCAGAGGCTTCTGTAGCAAATGTGTCACGTGATGCAAACTGCAGGTCGCCCTTGACACAACCAGGACATGTTTTCTAAGGTCTTCGGAGAATCGCCTGAAGTCTTGGCTGGCGGAGAAGGGAGGCCCCCACCCTCCATCATCACCCAGTGTCGCGGTGGCAGTCAGCAGCTTGGTCAGGTCGTACGGCGTCTCCACAGTCTTTGACGTGAACGACGTGACACATGACACATCCGGTGACAACAGCAGCTCCCGCGGCACGAGGACTTCACAGTCTGGGGTCACGTGACTAGAGCTGTAGTCGGCAGAAAAGATGGGGAGGTTGAAGCCGCGGTCACGACCTGACACCAGAGGGCATCCCTTCAAGCTGTTGTAGCCGTGAAGAAGAAAATCCGCGTTGAAGCCACCTTGCTTCTTGTGACGACACGAACCTTCTGGAAACAACTTGTCGGCGTGTGTGTCTTGTGCTGTTTCGAACAGAGTTTAGAGGTCAAAGTGGTTTTACCTGGTCGGCACTAGTTTTTGAAACTGACTACATCATCAGCCGTGAAGAATATTTAAGAGTAGTTAGAGAATGCTGGGGCTGATGCACATACAATACACAGCAACACTCACATCACCAAGTATATCGCAGTGTTATCATCACCTACCGACCCTGGCGAAGAACTGTGTCTTCTGTCTGTCATCATCGAGTTTTGCAGTTCGCTCCTTGTTGTGGAAGACGTGAGACGAGCTGATAAACACAGACAAGTGGTCACGTGACTAACACACAGCAAGAACGAAATCACAGGTAGATGTTTACTTTGGAATCATTACAGCCAACACACACACTACTACTGATAACAATCTATATACAACGTGTGGATGATGTATTCTCAGGCCGCCATCACTGTGAGAGATGCTATAGACTGTCCTACTCTACTGTAGGGGTGAACATACTAACATACCTACATGACTATGTTTGACTGATGCTACAAGACCTACACTCAGCTCTGTGATACAATGAGCTGCTCAGTATCGTGTGTAACACTGTCGGCTGTCTCACACACCTGCTTGTAAGACTCTCTGTCCGTTGGTCTGTACCGTGGATACCAACGACTGCCACCTCAAGCACTGGACACTGTGTCCACAAGTGTAAAACATCGCAGACTGCACTAACCACTGTTCACAATTGTTCACTTGTCAAAGTCTGCGACATGAAACATACCTGTGTTCACTCTGTGCCAGACTGTGCGACCTCTGTGCACTTTGCTGCAAAGCTTGTGACCCCAGAGCGAGACTAAACGTCAAGATCAGCTTCAGAGCCTGCAAACATTAGCAACATCAGGATACATACAGGATTCCATCAGTGAACGCTTGAAAGTAAAGGAAATGTGCAGCAACCGCAGTTCACTTACAACAGTCAACTCTATTTAATTTACATTAAGCTAAAAACTTTGTCGAAAGATAGAATATTTTAAACACTTCTAATTACGAAGCACATTTTCAGACTGATATCAGGTAGGAATACTTGTAAACACAACTCTGTTTAAAATCTTAGCAAGATGGGCAGACGACATTTATGTCCACAGAATGGAACACATGTCTGATATACGATGAGACATTTTATGAGAAGTCAGAATCGCAGTTCTATTAATAGTTTAAAGAGTAACAGTCATTGTAATCCAGCTTAGTAAACGACAGAATTTATTGACATTGTTGATCGCATGTAAATAAATTAGATGCTTTTGGACTAAGACAAGACAAACCTCAATGCGAAAATCCCACAGCAATAATGGACACAAGTACACATAGGGTACAATACGAGCTGTTAATATTCTTGTGATTATAAAAAGAACATAAAGAATATTACCATCAACACCGGGTCGCCCATGGTAACGTCTGCTTGTTCTTCAGGAACACGACGATTCCTCAGAAAAGCTACAGCTCAGTAGTCCGATGCTCGCTGTTTGTGATGGAAACTTCGAGGTACAAAGAAAGCCAAAGGAATAAGCGAGGATGGAAGGTTCAACTCTATAAATACTCTCTCGTGGTTGCCAGCTCTTGGGTCATGTCGACCACTTCATTATGTCTACACGCAAACTGAGAGCGTGCACGATGTATGGTGGTCTACACTGATCATTATTTGTCAACAGAGTGTAAACATCAAGTACCAGCATGACAAGTGTTTATGACAAGCTACAAGTTGTGTAGAATGAGATCAGTGAACCCCACTCTCACCATGCCCTTATTTTACACAAAAATAGTTTGTTCTGTTTGGCGAGAAGTAAAATTTCTGTGCTTCTGTCCATCTAACGATGTTGTTTATATTTGGCTTAGAGTCTCTTAACCTGTGCACATCAACAAACACAATTTTTTTTCTCACGACATTCTTGAAGACCAGATGTGAAATACTTGTTTTGACACACGTGGTCAGCCGTACGGTGCACGTGAACAGCCTCGTGAACAGCACTTGACGATAATTGCAAGTTTCCGGAAGTGTGAAGAGGCGAGCGTTACGGGGGACCACGTGACGTCACTCGTACAGACGCTATGGCGGCCACTAATGATGTCACGTGATACGCCTTCACAACCATCTGAACCCCCTCCCCTCGTGTGTTCTTTGTCTTTTGTCTCCCCTGCCTTTCTGTAGCTTTCTCTTTCTTCTCCTCTTTATCCTTTTTCTTTCTCACAATCCATATACATGTATGTGTTTGTGCTTGTCGTCGTCGTCTGTGTGTCTGTGGTTTGTACGAAGCACATTCTCTCCCTCTCTCAATCACATTATTTTGCTGTTTTCTCTATAATATTGTCTTTATCCTCTTAGTCTTTCATTTTTCTATAAAATATTCCCGGTGCGCTAATTTAGACAAAACGCAGCATTGGCTGTATATTTGTATGTTGGTGTGTGTGTATCTATACATCACCTGTAACCAGTCTAATCCGCACTCTAAACAGTAATAACAGTAAGTTGTAATAAACATGCAATTAATACAAAATAAGTCTTCTTTTTGAATTACTTCCCACAGCATGTAGCAAACACACACACAGTACACACACAATAGTACACATTGACAAAGTGTATATATACACATAGTATATACAAACATAGTACACACACAATAGTACACATTCACATAGTATATATATATACACACATAGTACACACTCGGTGTATGGACATTTGTAGTTTGATGGTGTGATGGAAAGCTAGTTATTAGTGATTGTTACGATGTAGACAAAGAAGGAGAAGGCTGCTATAGTAAGGCAGGTACCCTGACCTCTACCACACACCCGGAATAACGAGTACACAGCCTAGTAAAGTATATTCAAGGTGAGTAGTTGTGTTTAAGTTGTTATTGCATCACGTGCTAGATGATAGATGTCAGCTGTGACGACAACAGCAGCAAAAGACGGACGTTTACTGTGAAGCGTGTGGTCTACAGACTCGCCTGCACTTGAACACAATGCCAGTGACAAGGGATGTAAGTGGCTAGCAAGACAAGGGCCACTGTTGTGTAATTGGTCAAGACACTCAACACGGGTCACGGCGGCCCTTCATTAACTGAAACAAAGCACAAGCACTGAGTCAATACTTTTATCCTTCTTAACCGGAGAAACATGTCAAGTCAAAGAAGTTGCACGTGTGTGTGCGCGCGTGTGTGTGTGTCACCAGTTATTTTATTCAGTGTGTAGCAGTCAGCGGTGTGAAGACCGGGTCACATACAGTATTTGAGTGATTTCTCGTCACACCTCCCGGTGCACTTTGCCCTCGTGTGATGATGTGATGCTGTCGGTGGTGCTGAGGTCTGTTGACATCTCGTTCGCTGGCTGACCTCAAACCGCGGAGAAGTCGTCCACCTGGGCGACTTTTACTTGGTTCACACATGTACATGCGTTAGTATTAAAAAGGCCAATAAGATATTGCAATCACTTTCGCTATAAAGTGTCTAATACTAATTTTAAGCAGAAAAATAATGTTGCCCACATTCATTCATTACAGCAGTGGTCCTTAACCGGGGTTTGATCGAACCCTAGGGGCTCGGTGAGTCGGTCTCGGGGGTACGGCGGAGCCTCCGCCACGGAGGTCAAGACACACCGGACTGATTATGGAAATTCGTGATGATTACAGGATGATTTCTACTGTGATATACAAGCTGTTTGTTTGTTGGTATCACTGGTAAAGCTGTGAGATACTCGGGCACTATTCCAATATCCTAACATTTCACCTTTCTGTGTGTATGTGTGGATGCACGCGGGTGCGTGTGTATTGTCCGTACCTTGTATGGGCATTGCGTGGACGTGTGTGTAAAGGATCTTTTTAGTGTGTCTCTATGAATGTCTCGTGTGTGTTTGTGTGATTGAATGGTAACTGAAAGACAGTGATTTGTTTGCTGTATGTCAGTAGGTAGTGATGCTCAGTACATTTATCACTACGGCGGTGACGTTGTGACTGTTGTTGTCGTCTGTTCACACGTTGCTCGCTCGCCGACTTCAGGGAGCTGTTGACACGTGCACTTCATGTATTAGAGCCTGTGCTTGGTCCGTGTGTGTGTGTGTGAAGAGTGTGTGTGTGTGTGACACGTGTGTGTGTGTGTGAAGGGTGTGCGTGCGTGTGTTGTGCATGATTCTGTCGTGGTTGTTGTCTCCCTGTGTCCTGCGTTATCCCCCCTGCCAGATGTGAAGACTATAAAAGGTTCAAATCTCTCCTCCTTCCAGACACTGGCTCCGGCGGGACGTCCTGTCAGTGGCAGCGCTTGTAAAGACCATCTGAAGGTAAGTAGTTGTAGTCACTGTCCTACCTACAGGTTCATTATGTTACTCTGTTTTTTGACCTAAATGTGAATTATTTTAATCACTGCTTGAACTATAGATAATTTATTTTTATCTGTGTGTTTGACCTTACGTTAAATACTCCATATACACCACAGAAATCCACACAGACATACACCACACAGACATACACTATACACACACACGTCATCGCTGACACACGTACTTTTTACAAACAACAAAACTTCTGTACGTGGGTTTCCGTTGGTCTGTATCAAAGTCGCCTGAAGAAAACGTTTCCCTTTCTTCTAACTCATTTTAATTATTTTCTCCATCACCTTTTTGATTGTAGACCTTTCGGCTGAAGGCCGCCCAAATCACATAATGGAAAGAATTTATCCGAATACACAGACAGATCTCTCCTATAACTGTTATTCTGCTTTTACTGTTATTGTACCGACCTGTACATGTATAACATCATCGCCATTGTGCTAGAAGGATTTCTCCGGATTTTGCACGAGATGTATCCACCTGTATGTAAAACATGAAAGCACGCGCAGTGGGCAGAGTTTGTAGGGAGAGTCGATTCCTTAAATTACACATTAAACATGTGATGTCTCGTAAAAATAATTCCTGATGCCTCTTCTGGAGCAAAAAGACTCTTATTTTAGGGGAACGTGTACAACCCACGCTTCTAGGACATGGTTGTGTACGGGTGTCACGACTGGCAGTCGGACTGCGCGTTCTTTCAAATAAAACAAACACGAGATCACTTCCGTTTAGGACGTCCATATAATTATTATCTTGAAAAACTTCAAACATAAATAACCACCCAAGAAACTTCCCAAAATGAGTAAGTGAATTCACACTCTTCCACTTATACACAACGAAATCAAGAATGCAATGGTATACACCAGTGATGCCCAACCTTTTTTCGGCCTGCGGACCATATCCATTTCGGACAGCCGTGTCGCGAGACACTTCACCGCAAAAATACAAAAAAGAAAAAAAGATAGAGCAGATACCATTTTTTATTAGAAACAACCTTACCATTAATTATGTAGTAATTAGTGGGATATTTGAAGTTGTTTTCCCGAAACCAACTTCTGAATGTCCGGCTGCATCGTAGAGACACCAAGTCGGAGCACTGAATCGCAATGTTCGTCCATCGAAAAAAAGATTGGGAAACGCCCCTACGTGGGGATAAATACTTCTTCTTCCCTTTTTCCGTTTTTTTTTTTTTATTACTAACATGCTGATTTCCTGCACTGTGGGCAGAAGTTTCGCGGGCCGGATGGCAGCGCGTCGCGGGCCGGATATGGCCCGCGGGCCGTAGGTTGGGCATCCCTGGTATACACAAACGTAACTACTACGACCGCACGCCGGCAGGTCCCCAGCAGTTTGCAAAACTGCGCACTTACTTTACCAAGACTATTAAACATGTCCATGTCAGTAACTAGTAACTATCAGTCTCTCACAGCACTTTTATACTCGCTAGAAAAGTCCGAGTGCTCATACAAAGGAAACAGCACACCGAAGTGCTAAAAGTCCGATTCAACAGTCTTTCTCTCTATGAGGGTGAACCGTAACTATGGGGGTATAAAACCTTTCCCTCTCTCTCCACTGGTGGGACTTAAGAAATAAAAATCTTACTGTACGTTCTGCCGACACCAGCATCAAATCTTCGGAGTCCTCGACACTCCACCCTGTGTCTTTCCTCCACTCACTGCACAGGTTTACAGCAGACAACAGCGACGGCCCTCCCCGCAGTTAGTGGGTTGTCGTCGCTGACAGGTACGAGAGTGGAGCCCACTTGCTCAACACTCTCCAGTTGTGGTGGGATGCTGCCCACCTATTGTCGTCGGCTCGGGTTGTTCATCTCTGGAACTTCTCGTCAGCTCGGCGATGTCCACCGCTCCCAGTAGCGGATTCGGTGAGGAACCTTCAGCAGCAGTTCTACTGAGGTTGCAGTCCCAAACACAGCAGCAGCAGCTCCGCAGTAAAAACAGCAACAGCCAGTCCGTGAAACACATACACTGACCCGAATCCTTGGCTTTAGATGCTGAAATGTCCTGTGTCTCTGGAGTAGCTTCCTTGACTCGGCAAGAAACTAATTTTCTTATTACCGGTCCCTGTATCCACACGTACAGTCAGACCACTTTCAAGCCTGTCCCTTCTATCTCGTCTCCCGTCGTCTGCTTCTTCCAAAAATTTTCACTCTCCCCACAATCTAAAACTACGTCATAAAATGACGTCGGGTTCTGACGCAAAACACGACGCAGCAAAAACACTCATATGCTGACTGGTAAGGGCAATAATCTCTGACAAACAAAAGACAGGGGCAACAACCCCCCTGTTCCTAACAACGGGTTCATCTATCTCGTATGCACCTTTCGATGAACCCCTCTCCGCTGGTTTGTTGACAAATATCAGACTGTGGTCGTAGGTGTGTTTTACGTCTGTCTTTGTTTCTGTAGTAGTCTTTCTCTTGCAAAGCGATTTGAACCTTCTTGGCAGTATTCAAAAGCTCCTACACAAATATACTTCTATTATTATTATTATTATTATTATTGGCATTATAGAATTTAAAATTGCCCTAAGATTTTAAAGTTTGAATTTGTAATATTATTTGTGTAATCATCATAACTACACAAGATGTGTTAAAATGTTTACTATACTTGGAGCGTGTGTTCAGTCAGGTGAAAAATATTAAATACCAAAAAAACCACAAAACACGCAAGTAGCCTTCATTACGGGTAGACAATACATCCTTACTCTCTTGTCGCTACAGGTGGTCAACATGTGGACGACAATGATTTTCCTCCTGATACTTCTCTCTGTGCTCTCTTGCCTTCATGCTCAGAACAGCGGCAGGTATGTTGTTCTTTGTTGTGATTTTAAAAGTAATATTTCTATTCCTGATAGTCCATAACATACTTTGAATTGAAAAGGAGAGATTTTTGTGCGATCGCTCGCTTTCTACCATCATTATACTTACTATAAGTTTTCTTGCAGCGCCCCCTCACAACAAGTCCAGCTACAATCCAATGGCATGGACTACGCGCTGTTTGGCTACAACAGTCTCAAGGGATGCCCTTTGACACTAGGATATGATCCGGGCTTTACTTTTCCCATCTTTTCTGCCCAAAGTCAGGTGACGGGAGACAATGGCGGGCCACGTGGCGTGGTTCTGTCCCACGATGTGTCATGTGTCACGTCGTTTACGTCGACGGTGGTGGAGACGCCGTACGACCTGACCACGCTGCTGACTGGCACCGCGCGACTCGGTGCTGATAAGTGGGGGCCTCCCTTCTCGGCCAGCCAACACTTTCTAAAGTTCTCCGCGGAACTGAAACAAAATGTCCTGGTCTTGTCAACAGCTGTGTGCAGTATCTATCACGTGAAGCTGTTACTCTGGGAACCGCCATCTTTTCATTCATCGTTCGTGGACTGGATCGTTAAGCTCAACAACACTGATGACGAGGACATGTACCTGAAGTTCCTTGACACCTACGGCACACACTTCGTGTCACGGGCCCGCTTTGGGGCCTCGATAACAGTCGTGCACAAAATGGAGGATAAGGTTTATCGGAACCTCACGGAGGGTCACGTGAGATCAGCTGCCAGCTATGTGGCTGCTGCGCTATTTGGTCAACCCCAGACCTTGACCTCTGATCAACAAAAGGCAGCAAACGAGTTTCAAAATGAAGTGGAGACAACAACGATTGTTGTAGGTGTTCCTCTGTCTTATGCAGGTAACAGTCTGACTTGGTTGACAGCAGCAAAGGATCAACCCTCCGCCATCCACTATGACCTGACCTCTGTGGAGGTTCTCTTCTCAGACACCTTCATGGGCAACTCGAGTCTCATTGGCAGTTATGGTATTGACCACGTCAGGATCAGGAACAACATCCTGGCTGTCAAGACAAAGTACTGTTGGACTGTAAAGAGACAAGACCTGACAGGTGAGTGTGAAGGTAGTTCAGGTAAGACACTGATTTCCACAAAGTTGATGGGGAAGTCGGAAGACAGAGCCGCTGAGTCTGCTGACAAGTGTGTTGAGGGATGCTATCAGCTTCCGGGCTGCGTGGCTGCGAGTTTTTGTCCTGAGTGTAGACAGACAAACCTCAGCAACAACTGTCACGTGTTCAGTGCTGGCGACATACAGAGAGCAGTGAGCGACCCCAGGTGGCACTCGACCATGTTAGTTGACAAACTGGAGACATTTGTAAAACTACACAACACCACTGTGGCTGTCAACTCTAGTTCTCAGTCTAACATCTTTACTGTCACCTCCACAGAGGACTGCCTCCCATCTTGCATTGAAGATGCCACGTGCTTGGCCTTCACCTTGACGGACACTTCAGGTTCATTAATTAAATGCACTCGCCACACAGACTCACTTCTGTCTTTGACACAGAGAACAGGTGTCAGCGTGTACTTCGTCTCCCCGCTGGTCAAAAGAATTATCGCAAGTGGACAGACGAGAGGCCTTGCTCCCTCCTCCATGCTGAACGACTGGTACAAGGCCGCCTGTGTCATCGACGACGAGTGTCGTCAGGAAAACTCCATGTGCTTTCTAAACAGGTGCCGCTGTCGACCTGGGTTCTTCTTCTCAACACGTGACTACACGTGCTCTGAGAGTGAGTATGTAAGGGTTCGGACAGTCTAGTGGATTAAAACTCTGTCTTTGCCTAACATTCCCATCAGTAAGGGAGGAGACGTGTTTGAAGTTTGAGTCCAGTTTTGATGCTTCTTGTATTTACCTTTAACATCAAACTCAGACAGTGCTTTAGCATAATGTTTATACACGATAAAAAGCCTTCACGTTAAGGAAAATAATTTGGGACTATATTTGGACCATTTTTATACTTTATTCAAACTTCTAGAGTTAGTTGTGTGTATATACATAATTATTAACTACAATGATGTGTATCAGTATGTAGCCTACCTCACCTGCACACCACCTTCACGGAGTACCCTGACAGCGGAATAAGGGGGCACAGTATCGTGACACGGGATGGAGTCAGTTTGCAGACCTGCACCAACCTGTGTGTCCAGACCAGAGTTTGTCTGTCCTTTGACTTCAGAGGTTTGTCTGACTGTGTACTGGTCATAGGCCTAACAAACTGACCATTGTGTCACGTGATGCGACTAGTTCACTCGCTTGATTTCTCTGTCCACCCCCAGCCACTTGAATTGTAGTTTAAGACTTATGTTTAGGGTTAGTTTAGTTTAATCAATGTTTATATTTATACAGTTTTAGTTTTATTTTCTGTCAGTAATTCATTAATTTACAATTTAATGATCAATTGTTAGTTCGCTTTGAATACTTGGAAACAAATTGTATATATATATATAGAATCCATTATAATAAGGAGCACAATCGTCCAACACAACCCTGGATGCTGACTTCCTGTGTTTACTACAATCTACTGATATGGTGTAAGTACTGACTGTACTTCTCTTGACTGTTAGTCACAGGAGGGCGCTGTCTGCTTCATGAGGTCACCTCACTCCAGGCTCAGAGTGGTTTCCTCAGACCAGTGGAGGCTGGACCCACTACCAGAGAAGCTGCCTGCAGTTTCCCACCTTATATCCTGGACCTCAGTGGTACAACACACCCTGCAACATCAACTCGGTTTGCCCTGAACCTAACAGTCAGTGTGTGTCGGGTAGATGTGTGTGCAGGTCTCCCTTCATTTTATCCGGAACTGATGCCACGTGTCGAGTTCCTGGTAAGTTACATCATACTCACATTATTTGTTGTATCAAATTATCAGCTTTTATTTAAATATAAGCATTGTCTAAGTTTTTTTCTAATCAAAGAAATGTTCTGAGACTATTGGAGTAGCTTCAGTACCTAAGTGTTAGTGAAAACACTTGCATGTATAATGAATATTGCTTTAGTTTTACATCCACTGACCACATCATGTCATACATAGCTTGATGGAGAGAAAAGTTAGTAGAGTAAGCTTAAAAATCTCATCAACTGATTCAACTGAGTGATGGTGGTTTGGAGTAGGGTATGACTAATGAACCTTCTCCCCTAAACTCAATCAAACGCAGGAAAACAGCCGGCAGATGTCTTGTCCTTTGTTACAGAGTAAACTTTGCCCCTAGACACCCCTGACAGAGGTAAACTTCTATACCCCTCACAGAGTTAGACTTATATACCCTTAACTGAGCTAAACTGTTTGCAATGCACATATAGACCTGCTTCAATGAGGACCCTGGCCTGAACTAACCAATCACCACCCAGGACCTTTTGTAGGCACCAGTGTGCATCTCTAAATGTAATTCACATCCGGACTACCAGCCACCCTCTACACTGACATCACAAATACAGTTTATGTTGTCAAGAACTACCCTTGTACGAAAGTTGGTTTAACAAAGTAGCAAGTATTTACTAAAAATAGTCTTCTCGATAACAACAAATAATATTTTAGGTGCAGTCTTTACTGTAACAACATGTAACCCAGTCCCTGTAATGTCAGTTAAACAGTCAGGGTTGTACTGTAAGCTGTGTGTTGACTGTGATCTTAGTTACCTGTAATGTGATGAGTAATAATGTTGATACAACTGATGCTTTAATGGACAAGCATTTGTTTGACAGAGTCATGTCGAGACTTGCAGTCAGTAGGAGGCAAGTCAGGTGTCTACTCCATTCAACTGCCAGAAACCAGAGAGAAACTGAGAGTCTGGTGTGACATGGACTCTGGTGATGGCGGCTGGCTGGTATACTTCCTTATGATTGTGTAACATGTGATTATCTTAGCTAGTGTGCTACACATATGATTACATTTCAGGTATAACGAATTGTGCCTAATCCTAAATCCTGTTTTCAAAATATTTATTGTAGAATGTTACTGGTGTTAACACAGTCAGTATCGTATAGCATTTTTAGAAATTTGATCACGAGGCAATGGCTTTATTTATATCAGATGTTCGATGAGACGTGTTTAGCAGGCACGTGAGCAAGTGAGTTCAAACATGGACAGACATAGTTCTCACGTTTCCAAGGTAACGACCTTGTGTGTCACGGTCAGGTGTTCCAGAGACGACGTGACGGTTCTGTTGACTTCTACAGGAACTGGACGGAGTATGAAAACGGCTTTGGTGACGTCACCGGGGAGTTCTAGCTGGGCAAGATGTCTTTTTAATATTATCTCTGTCTTCCTGGCTTTCCTCCTGGAATGAACATATAAAACATCTGTGGGATTATAAAGCAATGACAGTTTCCGTTCTCTGTTGTTTAGAAAATCCCACATGTTGCAGTTTGTTTAAATATCTGTGCTTCCTCGGGGGAAAAAAATAATAATAAAGAATGAGGAGATAAAGAAAAAATAAGAAGAGGAGGAAAGAAAACGAACAAAAGAATACGACACAGAAGGAAGCGACAGACACTAGTGTTCAAATTTCAAACTTTGTATATTAACTTAGAATATCCAGCTTGAGTAAGAACGTTTTTGACTACATGCAGAGTTTATTTTTCTTTTTATTTATATTTATAACAATACATTTTAAAGATAGTAGATGTATGTTAAAGGATAAAATTTTCAGTTTTCCTATCTAACAAAGATACAAAAAATACCGGATACCGCCATGGCAAACATGCTGAAGAGAGAGAGAAATTCATCAGAGTATCATTAGTCTTCTTCTCTTGTTGATAAGAGTTTGGTAAAATTTAGTTTTAAAGGATAATAAAAATGAACGAAAAATACTAGTCCCGAAGATTTTGTTATCGTCTGTAGAAAGACATTAGAAAAGATTATTTTATTAATTCTAGTCCTTTATCTCCCCCTTCCTTTTGCAATATCATGTTACTCTCAGGTCTTGTTCTTGCTCTTTGGTTTCTCGTTGTGTTTTCTGTGTTTGATTTTATTCTTCGCTTAGTAGGTTGTTTATTCTTTTAAAGTTCGTATGTTATATGTTTGTTTTCATATTTGAGAGATATAATATTTATACAGACAAATTAAGCATTGAACAATTATGTAAACAAGGAGGAACCCGCCGATGTCCTGTATAGCAGATATTGTGATATCTTGTTCATGACTTGTAGACGTTCCAACCTTTGATGTCTACCCTCAGGGTTATCCAACCTGCACTTGCTACTCAAGAGACCACAGCGACTCCGTGTTGACCTGGGAGAGAAGAATGGAAAACGTATCTATGCTGAGTACTCGTCCTTCAGAGTGGATGGTCCTGACACAAACTACAGACTGTTCACATCTGGCTACTCGGGTGATGCAGGTACGTGTGCAGACAGTGAACAACAAGCGTGACTGTCTGTCTGGCTGGCTTGGTGGGTGACTGTCACTCCTCCTCATTGTCTCATTGTGTCCGTAACTTTAAAACCAAGGGGCGGCCTCTGATATTCTCATGATGGCAGACAGTTATAATACGACATATAGCTTACATATGTACATATATAGCTGACTGCTGTGACTGCTCATGTGTGTGTTTACAGGTGACAGCCTGACTTATCATGAAGGAGACATGTTTTCAACCTTTGACCGCGACAATGACAAATCCGACACTCTCAACTGCGCTGTGTATTTTAAAGCTGCCTGGTGGTTCCGAGGCTGTTACAACGCCAACCTCAACGGTCAGTACCACGTGGATACATACGGCGTCAGTTGGTATCTGAAATACCAAGATTGGAGAAGCTTCTCATTCTCTGAGATGAAACTGAGACCAGCCTAGCATCGCCTTGTCTCCTGTGGTCTCACTGTTCTCACGGTCAGTCGGCCGTACACGACAGGTTTCACTGACGAGGTCACTCAGTGCATACTGCTCTCGTCGTGTTAGCAACCAACTTTGTTTACTCTGATGGTGGTCCTGATTGTGTTCTGATATTACACTAAAACTGTTGTATTGTTTCTCTAAGATTTAGTTTTACTTGTATCAATCAATAAGATTATAATGTAAAGAAATTCACACATAAATATTTGAGTATATTCACAACACACTGTGCTCAGCCATAAACTGAAATATTATGAATAATTAATCGGCATTTCCGAAACGCAATCACAATTTTATGTTTCAGTGTTAGCCATCATTTACACGCTTGACTTAATGCAATTACTTCCCTTTATACTCACTATTCCCTCCCTTTATGTGTAAATGTGTCTTTAATTATGATAATATTACATTTATCACACCATTGTGAACCAAAAACTATTTTAATATTTTGTTTCTCGAACTCTTGCGTACAAACAGTGAAGACACTAACCTGATCATACGACTCTCTCTGTCTCTGTCTCTCTCGGCCTCTACCTGTCTATTATTGTATTTACCTGTATCTCTGTCTCTCGCTGTCTGTCCCTCTCTGTCTCTGTTTCTCTGTAGTAAACGCATTTTGTAACTACGGTTGTGCATGAGCGACAGCCAGATAGTGAAGTTTACAGAGAATAATTATCAAACAAGCATTTAACTCATTTGCTGTATACATGTATTCCTTCTATTGATTATTTTCTTTCAATTATATTTTGTTGTAACAAGCTAATTGTGCGGATTTACCTGTTGGTGTTGTAATGTGGGGAGAGTGTAGTTATTCAGTGCACACCTGGTTCCATGACAGTCTTGTTGTTTATTTACACTGTTGACTAGACGTCACTACATTCATGTGTACTTTCTATTCGCTCCCTTGTAACGCACACAGTCGCTGATGATAACGGTGATGACAATATCACATCTGTGACACACATGCAGCAAACAACAACTATTTCTCTTTCAAAGTGAAGTGTACAAACACAGACACGCTGACTAACGGCGATAGGTGCTTGACAACACCTGTGCTCTGTCTCTCTCTCTGCTCTCGGTGTCTCACTGTCTCTCCTTCACTTTCTCTTACTGTGTTCTCTCTGTGCCTCTTTCTATCTCTGCGCGCTCTGTGCCTGTCTGTGTCTCGCTCCCTTTCTCTCTGCCTCCAATCGTTATTTATAGAATACAATTTAACGTTTCCTTCTAGACACACGCACACACACACGTACACACCCACAGACGTTACAACATGTAGTTCTATAAAATTAGTTTTTTGTCGCTCAGTGTAACTGTACTGATCTTACAAACCATAAGAATAAAGGAAGAAGACATTTTCTATCAGTTGTGTGGGAGAATTCTAGAAAGATGACGTCTTGCTGACGTGGAAATACCATCCCATAATAAACAACATGGTCTATTGACACCTCGTTCGCTGGCTAAGGAATTACGAATTGTGCCTAATCTTGAGACAGCGAGATATGTCTCAGAAATATTTATAAAAGCTAATTAATGTTAATCCAGGCTTTAGTGATTATCCCAGATAACCCGTCAACGCACAGTAGGAAGAAAAGAAACTAACCCTGGAGGTAAGTCTTGAGGTAATACCCATTGCGTGAAAGAGAGGTAGCTTACAAATCTTTATTTACGCGGCTAATAGAGTAAACAAAGTTATTTTGTTTTGATCTGGCTCTCTATCTTTCGATAGGAAATAGAAAAACAACTTTACTATAAAACAAATGCATCAAGGAGAGAAAATTAGAAAAGACACCAAGATCAGGCTTGCTGTCTATTGTGACAGGGATTGTTTACTAGTCAACAAGGACCGTTTAGTGTGATGTACATGAAAACTCTGCAGGCAATCCAAGGATTCGAACTATATGTAGCTTTGGGAAAAAAAGCGGGTGATATGAGAGAGAGTACCCAGGTATTGTCAGGTGTGTCTGTTCCTTTCGCTAGCGCGTAGGCTTTTTATACCTTTTAAGTGTAGACAAAAAAAAAAAAGGGGGGGGATTTTTCGGGGTTCCTAAAATTTAATGATGCATGAGATATCTTAACTACAGGTGTGATAATATATTTTTTTAACGGGAAGTAACAATGAGTCTGTTGTGAGTTATGTTCTTTAGTAAATTGAGTAAATAAATGCCAACAATATTGCTTGCAACTTTAATTCCTTTTATATCAATATCAATTTACCTTTGACGATAATTATATTTGTTTATTTGCAAAGTCTACTTATCTTAAAAGTCTGTCTAAGCTTTCAGTTAAATACAGGGAAACCAAGGGCACAGTGGAACTTTATCAAAATTTTCTATAATGCAATTTAAGTCTTGTGTTGTTGTCATCAGTGACACAAATAAACAACAGTATTTGATACATTCAGTCTCTGTGCTTTTGTATTATTTTGAAGATGAAGCGATCGGTTATCTTTACGCACAATAAATATTTTAATTTTATGATTGAAAATTAACACTTGTTTACTTTTAAATCGTCTTGATTTATGCAAGCAAAACTAGATTGAAATAAATTTAGCAACATCATAAAGTTGCGAGACCAGTCATCTGCACTGAGGTGACATCAGGAGTGTCACGTGTGGTGTACAGTAGACTGAGGGTGTAAGCAGTGAGAGTACAGAAGACAAGGCGGTGTTACACTGGTTGTACTTTCATCTCGCTGAAGGTGAAGCTCCTCGTGTCATCGTGGGTGTGATACCAGTAGATGCCGTCATTACCCTTAGCCCCGTCAGCCTTGTATCGGCCGTTGAGGTGAGACTCGTGACACGACTTGAACCACCAGGCGCCGTGCCAGCCAGAGGCACAGTTGTCAGAGTGCTTGTCATTGTCTCGGTCATACGTTGAAAAACTCTGGTTGTTGTGATACGCTAAGCTGTCACCTGTAAACAAACACACTCAATTATCTTTAAACACACAAAGCTGTGTATATATTATTCATAAGAAAGAAACAGATGGTTTTTGTTCAGTTTCAGACAGTGGTTTTAATCATATTCAGATGAAGAAGAAATACATGCCAGCACTACTGAAAGGAATATATTAGCAATAATAACTATAGCACAAACATGTTAATATTTATATTGCACTTGCTTGCTTTACATTACAAACAATATATAAATGTAGAATTATAAACGTTAGTTTTCACATGTGCATACAGATAGAAACAGTCACCTGTTGTAGGTTTGTGTGCTTTTGTGTTGTTATTGTCTTACAGACAACATTAGGGCTACACTTGTCTACAGCACGTGACTAATGTGTGCACACACACACACACTGCACAAACACACACACACACACACTGAGTTTAGAAACGACCAGAGAGCTGGCTACAGTAAGACATGTACATCTACCACTCAGGGTGTTTAGGAAATCAGTCACATCTTGTTCACATCGCTCACAGTCAGACACAGGTTCGTGCAAGCTGTGACCGTCACCTTAGTGGGGAAGGACGGTGACCGGGGGTCAGTCAGTGATGTCCGCCACACCCCCGCTTGTTGTAAGTCTTCACGTGCTGCTCACCTTCATGTCTGTGTCCTGCTCTAAGTTCCTGGAATACCGGGAGATACCCGACTAGTTAGACAGCTGCATGCTACTAAGTTTATCTTACTGTCTAAAGGTCACGTACCCGCGTTACCCGAGTAGCCGGACACGGTCAGTGTGTAGTTTGTCTCAGGACCGTCCACCCTGAATGTCGAGTACTCAGCGTAGTGACGATGTCCATCTACATCGCCGAGGTCTACACGCAGTCGGGTGGGTCTCCCTTTGTTCAGGTTGTGAAGCTTTAACAAACCTGAGAGAAGACATGGCGATTATGTCACATGATTTAATTTTATCTGTTTCTGTTTCTGCCTTACGAGTCTTTGAGAACCATGGAAGTATAACCGCGTAAAACCTCTATCCTGGTAGTTTAGGAGCAAACACTTATTTGATGACACTAACTTTTTACATCAAGAGACAACGAGAGATGTGTGACATCACGCAGTTCATCAATTCTTAGGCACATTACAGAGTAGACACGAGTAGCTAGTAAAATAAATATTGTATTGAGAGATTGTGTTAGTATTATACAGTGTTGTATTTATACATGAACCGACACAGATATATATATATAGACTCGTGTGGAATTCTCAGTACAACAAAATAGTGGCGCTATATATATTATTATAGATATAAAGAGCAATATTTGTAAAGGTTAGACGTAGACACATTTAATTGAAGAAAAAGTTTCTCACACACGTCCTATAGAGTGACATCACACAAACGTTACATGTTACACTAAACATCCTACATAATGACACAACAACACAGTCACCGTGTTACACAACAAGAGCCACTGACTGAAGTTCAAACACCGAAATGTTAAATGTTGGATAGAAAGAAAGACAGACTCAACAACCTACCCAGCCAGAACTCCCCGGTGACGTCACCAAAGCCGTCTTCATACTGAGTCCAGTTCCTGTAGAAGTCCACTGACCCGTCACGACGTCTCTGGAACACCTGATCGTGACAGACAAGTTCAAAGGTCATTCGAAAAAATACTGACAGGCCAAGTATTGTAAAAAGTATTTATAGTTTGATGTTTATCTTGTAAACAGATCGTTACTCGCTATTAAACAGTTGAACTTGGTTAAAGAAAACACTCGCCCTCATCCTAACGGCTACGATGCCAGCGCCATGTGCTTCATGACCGACTCTCAGGTGAGTGCAAGCTGTTACCTGTCGGTGTTTGTGTCATGTTTGTCACACACTTATAACTGCAGACAACGTACCAGCCAACCTCCGCCACTGGAGTCCATGTCACACCACACTCTACTCGTCTCCTTCTTGTCTTTCAGTCGAATGAAGTGCGCACCAGACTTGGCTCCTGCTTTCTGCCATTCGCCGCACGACTCTGTTCCCATGGCAGCAAAGCATTTCACTCACAAGAAAGAAGTTGTACAGAAGATGACAGTCGTTACTTGTAACTTACGACACTTTTACTATTTCAGGAATAAACATTCTCTGACGAATTCTTCGCGATCTTTATATATGTGACAGGACTTTCAGTTGTTTTCCTGACAAAAGCACTCTTGTTGCAGTTCTAAAGTATTTTCCAACCTACCTGCAGCACGACACGTGACTTCCTGTTCAGAAGAAATGGCGCCCAGTGCACACAGACACCTGCCCGACGAACAGCGGCTGAATGGGTCAGGACAGTCCGTGTCTTGGGTACAAGACGAGTTGTACCAGGCGGGACCCGGGTAGGAGGCGGCTGACTTCAGGCAAGTTCTCTGGTAGTGAGTCCACCCTGTACTAGTCAGAGGAAACCATCCTAACAGAGCCTCACGTGACGTCACATCATGAAGCACACAGCGCCCTCCTGTGTCTGAAACATGAAGCTATATTTAAAGTAGGAACAATATCTTTGTGCTAATCCAAATCAAAAACTTAAATAACCCATATATGTAAACGACAATCAGAGATGAAAAGAAACACAAGAGAAGACGTAGAGTGTTAAAGGACGAGGTAAGACATTTAAAGGGAGAACAAGTCACCAGGGACAAGTCTCTCGTACACACATCGCTATGTTGATAAACAAAATGTCATCATACACACCTCTAAAGTCAAAGGTTAAGCAATGATCAGTACTGACACACAGGTTCTTGCATGTTTTCAGGTTTGTTTCATCTTGAATGTCGAGAATATGTCCTTTTATTCCGCTTTCAGAGTACTCCATAAAGGTGTCTTGTAGGTCACGTGGTCTGCATGCTACAACAGACCAATGTCATTGGTCAGTTACTGAATTACACACTTAGCATCTATGTTAGCGGTTCTCAACCAGCGATGTGTCTCCTGTGTGTTTTATTTGGAGCGTGTGACAGTGACTAGTGTTCACCGCGCGCTCTGGCGGAGTGAACTGTTTTAGTGCATTCCCACCGCCACCGCCTAGACGGTCGGTCGTACTGAATGTCTGGATTAAAGAATCGGGGAATCGGTGAAATTAAGTTCCTTGCCTAGACAAGGTAATAGCTTAGATATTTGTTAAAGTAGCATTTCTAAATTAAGCACGAGGTGCCTTATTTTCTAACAGTAAATATATTCTCTTGATGTTATGGTAGTATCTGATAGGTTAAGTTGTAAATTCTTTAGATTAAATAAATCACCGAGTGACAGGAACTCCGAGAGGGAACCAACTAAAGTGGACGAGGTTTACCAGAGAAGTCCCTAACAGCGGCAAGGCCTAAGAGCCTCATTAAAGCAAATGCAGTCCTACTTTATGGTTCTAAAATCCAGAGGGTGGCAAACACCATCAACAACACGCATCAGACCAAACGATGCCTACGCCATATTCTGGAGAAACGATGGCCTGTGATTTGCAACAGTTGCGTGTGCAAACGAACAGGCAAAACCGCCACGAGTCAGGACACCAAAAATCTCAAATGGGGCTTTGTAGGACACACCCTGCGAAAACCATTATTTCTTTTTGTTGCCTCTGAAACTATTTGGTGGGTTTTATTCAACTTAAAATCATTGAACTTTTGAAAGATTAGGTTAGCTTTGCAAAAAGATTTTTTTTCTAAAATCTGTCTTACCTATCCGAACCATTCAATACTCACTCTCAGAGCACGTGTAGTCACTTGTTAAGAAGAAGAACCCAGGTCGACAGCGGCACCTGTTTAGAAAGCACATGGAGTGTTCCTGACGACACTCGTCGTCGATGACACAGGCGGCCTTGTACCAGTCGTTCAGCATGGAGGAGGGAGCAAGGCCTCTCGTCTGTCCACTTGCGATAATTCTTTTGACCAGCGGGGAGACGATGTACACGCTGACACCTGTTCTCTGTGTCAAGGACAGAAGTGAGTCTGTGTGGCGCGTGCATTTAATTAATGAACCTGAAGTGTCAGTCAAGGTGAAGGCCACACACTGGGTATCTTGAATACAAGATGGGTAGCAGTCCTGTACGGAGGTGACAGGAGGGACTTCAGACTGAGAACTAGAGGTGACAACAACCGTGGTGTTGTGCAGCTTTACAAATGTCTCCAGTTTGTCAACTAACATGATCGTCTGCCACTGATGGTCGTTGACTGCCCTGTGGATGTCGCCAGCACTAAACACTTGACACTTGCTGCCTCTGTTGTCCCTCGTACACAAAGGACAAAAACTCACAGCCACGCAGCCTGCAAGTTGATAACATTCCTCAAGACACTGGTCAGCGGACTCGGCAGCTCCATATTTCGTGTTACCAATCAACTTTGTAGAAAGCAGTGTCCTACCGGTATCTCTACAGTCAAGTAACACGTGTTTCCTCTTTAAACTCCGACAGTATTTGGTCTTGACAGCCATGATGTTCTTCTTGATCCTGTCGTGGTCAATGCCATAACCCCCTGTAGGACTTGCGGCACCCATGAAGGTGTCTGAAAAGAGAACCTCCACAGAGGTCAAGTCATAGTCGATGACAGAGGGGTTTTCTTTCGCTGCTGTCAACCACGTCGCGCTGTTATCGCCATCAGGTAGAGGAACACCGACAGCAAACGTTGTTGTCTTGTGATTTCGAAACTCTGCTATTGCTTTTTGCTGATCACAGGTGAAGTCCTCATGGTATCGAAAAAGCGCAGGAGCAGAGTAGCTGGCAGCTGACGTCACGTGATCCTCTGTTAGAAGTCTGTAAACGTTATCGTCCATCTTGTAGATGACCGTTCTGGAAGCCCCAAAGCGGGCCCGTGACACGAAGTGTGTGCCGTAGGTGTCAAGGAACTCAAGGTACTTGTCCTCGTCATCAGTGTTGTTGAGTTGAATCATCCAGTCCACGAACGACAAATGAAAAGATGGCGGTTCCGTGAGCAGTAGTGTCAGGTCGTACAAACTGCAGACAGCTGTGGAAACGACCAAGACGTGTTGTGTGAGTTGCGCGGACAGTTTGTGAAAGTGTTGGCTGGCCGAGAAGGGAGGCCCCCACTTATCAGCACCGAGTCGCGCGGTGCCAGTCAGCAGCGTGGTCAGGTCGTACGGCGTCTCCACCACCTTCGACGTAAACGACGTGTCACATGACACATCGTGGGACAGAAGCACGCCACGTGGCACGCTATAGCGAAAGTCTGGGGTCACGTGAAATTCACCAGAAAAGATGGGGAGAGTAAAGCCCGGGTCACGTCCTGAGGTCAGAGGGCATCCCTTGAGACTGTTGTAGCCGAACAGCGAGTAGTCCATGCCTTGTAACTGTAGCATGACTTGTGCTTTGGGGACACTGCAGGAAGAGTTCATCATGGACTGTCATCAGAGTGTCAGTGACAATGATATCATAAGGTGTATGAGACTGTCTGTCTCACTAAATGTCTGTGTGTGCTTGTCAGTCTGACATCTTAAACATGTGGAAAGGAGATTTAAAAAATTTAAAGTATTTGTGTTTGTATGTCCTAGTCTGTGCTGTGTGTGTGTGTGAAAAGGAAGAGAAGGGACAAACGTTGTTAAAGTAATGTAGCAGCTAATTTAAATCTGTTCAAATTTTCTTGTTCTAGAAATTAACACAATTCATTGTTTTCTTAGAATTCAATAGTCCGCTACAGTGATAAAATAAGCTTAATCCACCCGACTAGTAACTAGAAGGATATAAACAAACTATTAACAGTGATCAATAAAGGACGAGTAGTTACTATTATATGAAAAAAACAAATTTTCTAATGAAAACACTATATAGAAATGTAAACATAACATGTTAAAAATTTGATAATTCAATTTTATTAGCTTTCTGGGTACAAAATTTTTTGTTGATTGACACAATGTCTGCTGTTTAGACACTGTAGAAACATAATACCTTATCGTAACAATAGTCTTTAAAATATTTACTCTAAAGATGACGTGTAACAGTATGTAGTGGATGTATCCAGACGCCCTAAGCTACAAGTTCAATGTGCTGTACACAACATTCAGCTACACCAGTAACATATTATCAGCATGTCAGACAACATATTTGTGTTTACTATGACCATCCTTGACACACACGACATACCTTCCTTTGTTGAAGGCTTCAAGACAAGAGGCCATAGAAAGAAGTATGAAGAGTAAAATCATTGTTGTCAACATCTTAACCACCTGTAAGGACAATGGCAAACAGAGGTTTGTTAAACATTTTTCTACGATTTTATTTCTTCTGATTAAGCACAGGCTCCAAGTATTGTAAACGTAATGTACAATTTGTGTAGTGACTACAGTATAGAAACTATTAATAATAATAATATAAAATTAAAGTTGAAATTCTTACAACTGTTAGTCATGTTCCATTACTATGAGTAACATGAACAACAACGGTAACAAGAAAAATACTATAAAAACTAGCGAAAAGAAAAACACAAGAAGGAGGAATAAGGAGAAAAGAACACTTTGACAAACATATGTAGTATATTTACCTACTTATCAGAGTGTTCAATGCACTTTACAAGATGAAGGCTCAAACACAATGTAAGACAGATTTTTGTGGGAAGGAGGTAGAAAATGTACTCAGTCCCGGAGCAGTGAAGGAAGAAGACGTGACTGAGTCACGACATGTAAACCTGAGTTGAGATTACAGAGTAGACCAGGGTAGTGGCCGTCCACACTGGATGCGGCGTTGTACTGACCCCTTGTAACGATTCGCGATTCAGGCGAATCTTGTTAGATTCATGTTGTTTTAATTCTCCTTGATGTCAGGGAAGAGCAGTCGCGCGAGCACTGACGCGGCTCTGTATGACTCATTCTCTTACGTCATATATGGAATGACGTAAATGAGCTTAGCACAGCGTAACTAGGGCGACGGTAGGCAATGGAGAAGCCGTGTAGTACTGATGATTGGTTGGCAGTCTCCAAGAAAGACTGTTAGGAGGTCGTCCTAGTTACCTTGTCGCTAAGGGTGCCTGATTGGTCAGGAGGGAAAAAAGGATGAGTTAACTGGGTGTTTCTAACGTCAGACAGACGAGACCAAGCAGTTGGAGAGTACAGAACTCCGTGAAGAGTAAACAGTGTGTGTTAACTGCCCTTCAACGTATATCCAACGTTTTTTCTAGTGGAGGATTATCATATGTATTCCAAGATTTTGGTGTAGTAATTAATTCAATCGGAATATAACATCTTCGCCGATACGGCTTTAATCTCTCCTTAGCTTCACGAACTGCGTGAAGTAATTCAGTGGATTAACCTGCTGGTCCAGTCAGACATCTCGCCAGCCCGTCTGCTAACCGTAGGAGAGAGGTTGACGGTGGGGGAGTAGCGTTCTTTTATTTTGTTTCATCCTCATCTCATCGTTAATTAATTTCATAAACATTAAATGTGTTAATCGTTGGCCGGACCTTTTTGCTGAAAAAGGTGAAAGAGTGCGGCGAGCGTGGTTTACATGCAGATGTTTACACGCGCTCGCAAACACATTCGACACACTCTTTCGTAAAACGTTACACCCCTTGTGGATTAATCTCGCCTAGATGAGGTCTGGCATCTTTTTTCTGTTATTTGTCATTCGACTTGTATTAGAACTCACACAGATTTCGAAGTTGTAAACATGAAGATATGATATAAAGATGTGTGAATTGGAAAATAGGGTTTAGAACAGTAGTAAAGTGTAACCTCGACCTACAGGAGTTCTTTGTACTGGCTGAATGAACTGGAGCCCGTCTGGATTCTTGATCGCCTTCAGCACAACTCCCAGAAGAACGTGAGCTACAAGCACCGTTAGTCCCGTGACGTCACCATGAAGTACCCCCACTGTGACCCCGGAAACATCCCTTCTGACCTCGCCAGTGTGGCCGTCGTGTCGTCAGTCGCTGAGATACTGCGAGCGACCAGAGAGTTCCTTACCCCACCCCGCACCCACCTTGGGGAAAGATCAAGCGATTCAGTGCGAAGTGTAGTTTGTGTTCTTTGTATTCTACTTGGGTGGACATGACAAGGGTGACAACCCTAAGACAGACGTAGGACTGAGAGTATCGTCATAGATAACTAACACTTTGAACAGTGTCCCGGATGTAAACATTGCATTGCTACTAACAGGTATTATTGTCAAAAACTTGAGCAGCTTGATAATGAAATGAACATAATGTGAACAGCCTCAGGCAATTTTTTGCTATGTTTTAGAAGGACAAACAGCTGTCTGGTGCGACTGTTGTATGAACCATCCGGGCTGTCACACACATGATGCACCCTGTGAAGTTATTCTAGCACACTGTCTATGATGTCATAAGAAGTACAGGTCATTACAATGACACTGAGTCCAGTCAGAGCTCAGTCACCTGCCTGGCTGTTAGTCTCATTAACTGTCTGTTTCCACTGCGGAACTTCAATGTATATCATCATATCCTGGGGTCAGACCTTCTTGACTCTTACAGACCTTTAGAGAGAACTTGTGAAATGTTCTGCTTCAGTGATTTGTTGATGATGGTATGTACTCACCCCTATACTTTGATACAAATCATTTACTCTACTGATCTCATGTAGGTGTTGAGAGTTGTGTGACTTTGACAGTTGACATTAGCTCCCCTTTCCTCATGGGTTAAACCAGTAGTTCTCAACCTTTTACTTGTGACGCCACCCCCCTGACTAACAAAGGTAGGTCCACCCGCCCACCCCCCTTAGCTACACAATGTAAGCTAATTTCACTAATACTGGTGTAAAAAACTTTTACAAAATGACCACATTCGCACCCCCATTCTAAGCAAGTCACGCCACCCCACCCCCCCCAAAAGGTTTGAGAACCGCGGGGTTAAACAAACAGCAAACACACCTTAGGTTGTACACAGTAACAGCCATCACATCTGCTAACTTAATTTCTTAACAGTTCTTAACATGTTCACCTGCCAACTCACCATATGTCGTAGGAGGCGCCACAGTCTCACACAGGTCATCGTCGGGACTCACTTTCTTAAATACCATTTGTACCGAGCCTTCAGCCAATGAGTCATTTACTGCACGTGATGGGCGAGCGCTGCAAACCGATCTGAGGTCCATTTCATTTTATTGCTGTAGATAATTAAAAATTAAAGATTTTTTCGCAGCAGCTAATCAAAACATATCTGTTTATTAAGTTCATTTTCTTGCAGTTAAAGATGGGGCATCAAATATTTTCCCATGACGAATAAGGACAAAGTCCACATCACAAATCGTACAATATTTGAAGCAGCACATGAGCAAATAATTCTTCTTTCTTTGACATATCGTCGTCCTTAAGAGGCAATGCTGATAGACATTGAGAAGATCGCAGATGAGTAAAGAGTATTTTAAGGGGTTGTATGCAAGACCAGGACAAGCGATATGAAAGTTTTCCTTGGTGCTGTGTTGTGAATAACTGATCAAATATGTTACAAGAGTGTGATATACTCACGGGAATACTTATGTGCGTTTTCTTTATTTGTGTAGTTTTCGTGCAAGACCTCGAAAGGGGCAGCAACCAGGGAAAGTTTTGTAAGAGACAGAGTTTATTATCGCTGTGTCTATCATCTGGACAATAAAACAAATTGTGGACGACGGTTGACCTACGTATGACGATCAGGTTTTGCTGACGGCAAAGAAAATGGACAAAGCTCATTTAGTCCTTGTGCAGTTTCTTTACTGCCAGAGAAACCTGATCGACATACGCATGTGAATTGTTGTCCGCACCTTGTTTTATTGTGCAGACGATAGACTTTATAATCGTGTTTGTGTCTCGTCTCGTTAACACTCATTTAGCCCTTGTCCATTGACTTCACTGCCAGCGACACCTGATGACCACACGTATGTGAACTGTCGACCTCACCTCGTGTTACGGTCAAGACGATATACACAGCGGTAATAATTTAGTATTAATGCGCATGCGTAGACCATACCTTGACGATCGTTCCGTCTCAGACATTGAAGCACGTGACACAGGTAACCAACCAAAAGCGTACAGGTATCACCCGTCACGTGCTCTTCTGTGTCCTGTTTGTCCTTACATGAACCTTACATGCATATTTCTAAACTTATTCTGATGACTCACTTAACACGCATTTGTTTAGCCATGATTTCAAGATTTAACGAATTTCTATTTCTTCCCACGGTTACCTTAGCTAGTGTGTATAACGGCATCGCCATATAACAGACATGTTCTTTTAGACTAGCATAAAAGAAACATCGGTCATGCGTGCATGCAGTCATGAGTGTGTTTCTCACACAGGTGAGAGCAGGTGAGTCTTCAAATATTTCTACCTTGTTGTTGTTACAGTTGATAATTCGGATTCCTGAGCAGCATGATGCAATGAAAGAACTCTAACAGCTGATAGACAATTCAGCAGATGTAGCACAGTTTTGTATGATATTACAGAATGAATAAAAAGTTGACTGACAAAAGGTATCTTCAGTAATGTGTCGGTTTTTGTTGGGTATTTAAGTCTGTCTCTGTCTGTATGTCTGTCTCTCGGACCTAAAGCCATTGCGTTAAGCTCCTTTAAGAAAAGGAATTCTGAGCGTGGTTGTTGTACAGCTTCATTGAATATCTGATTGTAACGTTTTACGAAAGAGTGTGTTGAATGTGTTTGCGAGCGCGTGTAAACATCTGCATGTACACCACGCTCGCCGCACTCTTTCACCTTTTTCAGCAAAAAAGGTCCGGCCAACGATTAACACATTTAATGTTTATGAAATTAATTAGCGATGAGATGTGGATGAAACAAAATAAAAGAATGCTACTCCCTCGTCGCCAACCCTCTTTTTCTGTTATCAGACGGGCCTGGCAAGATGTCCGACTGGACCAGCAGGTTAATCCACAGAATTATCTCACAGAGGTCGTGAGGCTAAGTGATTACCACCACATCACTCGTAATACAAATGAAGATCTTCCACTGAAAAATGCGTTGGATACACGATGGAGGCAGTTAACACGCACTGTTTACTCCCCAACTGCTTGGTCTCGACTCCCCCAGAAACCGTTCTACCTCTCTCCCCCTGTTAACCCCCCTCCTCTTCCTTTTTTCGTCCCCCAGCTTCATTACGTCATTTCATATATGACGCAAAAGAATCTGTCACGCAGAGCCACGTCAGCGCTCGCGCGACTGTTCTTCCCTGACCACAAGGAGAATTAAAAAATAAAAATGAATCTAACTAGATTCGGCTAAATCGCGAATCATTACACTGACAACATTTGTATTTATTACTTAGTGTGACTGTATATTCATGAAAGTTCAGCTGTACGTTAGACATGATTAGCTACCTTACTGACCACAGAATTAAATGATACATGAACCCGTGACTATCTCACGTAGCTCCCCCATTGTTACCTGAAGTCCCGCACCCTGCACAGAGCAGGACACCCAGTCCCAGCAGAAGACGCGCCATTACATCACGTGACCGGCCAGATGTAGCACGGGGTGGCAACACACAAACAGTCGTAGTCCTCGCTAATTCCGATGTCTGTAAGAAAAATATATATATACCAAATAATAAACAATTTTGGGGGCTATTTGGTCTCTCTTCTTTGCTCTCTCTCTCTCTGTCACCCCCACACACGTTTATATATAGCAGGCGAACTTGTCACCAACATCGCCGTCAACGCAATAGAATTCCAGAAATTTTTATAATTGCATAAATTGTATTATTTGTGTCTCACCATTACTGTCTGTGTAATATCACATGCTATGTTATCCAACTGACACTTCTTGACAGTTGATTATGGAGCAGAGAGTCTGACAGCCTGCTGTCAGTAACATTGTGAGTGTGGCTGAACTCAGCCCTGGACAGGGAAGCTTAAATGAAAAAGGTCCCAGAGGGCAAAGATCATTATATATACATATGAGAGAGAGACGCCTTTGTTTTGTCATCATCTATTGTTGTCATTACCACTACCACAAACACTACCACAGCCGCCATATGGCAAGTACTTTGACTAGACCTGATAAACAGTCAGACAGATTATAATAATAAACATAAATAATAATATTAAAAATTCACACTCAGACTTGTAATCATGATCTCGCATTGAAAAAAATTAAGGCAAAGGTCATATGAATAAAATTCAAACTTTACAGCTAGACACTTTCATAGAAAAATAATGTCGTCAACAAACTTGTTTTGTAAAGTAGATGAAATTGTTACAACAGTTGTTGTGTAGAATATCACATCCATATCACAAGTCAAATCGTAATATAACTGATGTGTTTTTTAACTGAAATATGTGGAAACAAATAAATGCTTGTAAAAGTTATGAGATATGTACGGGATCTCTTCATTCAAAAAGCAGGTGCATAGTTCAGTTGATGGCGCACTTGAGGTGACCAGCTAACGAGCGGGGAAGAAGGCGGAGGGTGAGGAGGAGGGAAGGTAGACGAGTGGGGGCGGGGCCGCGGTTTGAGATGGGGGAAGGGGCTAGTCTAGGCGGATCCCTAGGATGGATGGGGCCACATGAGAGCCTCACCTTTCTCTTCTCCATCCTAAGTTAAATATGCATATCAACTTTGAACCTTAAGAAACTAAGCTGATGTCATGAACACGTTGTTAGTTAATGAGAGTAATGAAGCATTTAACAAACAAATAGCAAAGTAGAGACAGTTGAGGATTTACACGAGCAACGCACACCTAACATCTACATTATGCACCACATACAGTGTCAGGGACGCGATGACACCTTAATGTCACACATCACTCGAAATCACTGACTGCACTGTGTACATACGTCCCCACATGTGTTCTTTCGCTCAGATATCACAGATTTGACGTCGGCAACAAAAGTTTTGTAACTTAACATTAAATATTACTCATATACAGTATAACAACGGCACAAATGTCTTTCACGCTGCGTCATTCAATTAATTTGGTCGACTGATTTTTCGAGTAGTTCTCAAAATTCCTACTTACAGTTTGGCTTTTGTCCCGGGAGACTCACACTTACACACACATCCACATTTCCCGGAGTAATCGTCTGAGACTAAACCTTCTGGAATAATCCACCCTTTCCAGGTCTACAAAATCAAGGTGCTGTCTCGGCAAACACCTGGCTGACGTCGTCGAATGAATTCTTCGGGAACAACTGACACGTTCCAGAGCAAAAAACCTCCGCTCACCGCTAGTCTCTTCTCTCTCGTCTGCTCTCTTCCAATTTCTTTTTCCCCATGTAAAATGTAAAATTGCGTCATATTATGACGTCGAGTTATGACGTCAGACCACGACGAAGCAACTTCGCTCACACAGGGGTAAGGGCGATAATCACTGCCTACCTATTGCTAACCACCTGCTCCTAACACACACTACACACACACACACTACACACACACTACACACATTACACGCACTACACACACTACACACAGAGTACACACACACTACACACAGTACATGCACTACACACACTACACAGCTGACATTGTGGATGTATGTAA
>SRHC01002237.1:0-13981 GCA_004794325.1 Pomacea maculata
TAAATATAAACTAACCACGAAAACCAGTATAACACGTATGACACGATACACTTGATCCTCTGCCAGGCATCACGAGGGTCGCCGCCACAGTCACGTGACTCTTATTTCTCTTTATTTTCTCTTTTCGCTCTTCTGATCGCGTTCTATACCTCTCTATCAGCAGATCTTTGTTCCAAGGCATCGTCGGTGAAATAAATACTTTTTTCTTATTTAATACATGTTTCAAGCTTTTGGTTATCCGCGGTAATACCCACGATACTATGTCCAAGACACTACGCCACTGACACTATTTTACGACACACATGACAGTTTGCTGGATTCCAAGAAAAAGTGCAGACTACAAAGTTACATGTTTACCTCCGTGGTGCAGGCGCTGCCTCTGACAAACTTGGTCCTGTACAGGGGAGACCACTGTCAACAATGTCTGCTCATCCGTCGTCTGCGCAGGTGAGCCACTCTCCTTCCCTCCACGCTTAGAGAACTTCAACTATTTTTATCATCCTGCTTTTGTAGTATGATGGCTAGTATATGTAATGATTCGCGATTGAGACGAATCTAGTTAGATTCATGTTTATTTTTAACTTTCCCTGCGGTCAGGGGAAGAACAGTCGCGCGAGCGCTGACGTGGCTCTGCGTGACGACTCTTTTGCGTCATATAGTGAATGACGTAAATGAACTTAGCACAGCGTAACTAGGGCGACGGTAGGCAATGGAGAGCCATGTAGTACTGATGATTGGTTGAGTCAGTATCCAAGAAAGACTGTTAGGTGGTCGTCCTAGTTACCTGGTCGCTAGGAGTGCCCGATTGGTCAGGAGGGAAAAAAGGATGAGTTAACTAGGAGATTCTAACGTTTCTCGACACAGACGAGACCAAGCAGTTGGAGAGTGCAGAGCTCCGTGGTCAGTGAACAGTGTGTGGTTAACTGCCTGCAACGGATATCCAACGTGTGGAGTATTATCGTGTGTATTCCGAGTGTGGTGTAGTAATCAATTCGGTCGGAATACAATATCTTCGCCGATACAGCTTTAATCTCTCCTTAGCTTCACGAACTGCGTGAAGTGATTCACTGGATTAACCTGCTGATCTAGTCAGTGATCTCGTCAGCGCCAATCGTCTGAAAAAAGTTAGGAGGAGGTTGACGCTGGGGAAGTAGCGTCCTTTTATTTCGTTTCATTCTCATCTCATCGTTAATTAATTTCATAAACATTAAATGTGTTAATCGTTGGCCGGACCTTTTTGTTGAAAAAGGTGAAAGAGTGCGGCGAGCGTGGTTTACATGCAGATGTTTACACGCGCTCGCAGACACATTCAACACACTCTTTCGTAAAACGTTACAGATGGTGCAGATATTTAATGTCATCCTGTGTATTATCATCTCAGTGATGTACCCAGTGTTCACTACTCCTCTCACTGTAATAACTATCACAGGATCAGCCACCTAAAGGAGGAGGTGGTAGCCAGAGTTCTAGAGGCGGTGGTCGGGTCAAAGTTTACCTGACTGATGAACAGGCGGCACTACTTACAGATACAGGTAGGGGGTATTTTTTAATTTGCTTTACTTTTTTAAAAACTGACAATACATGGAAGCAGAATAAAAAGTAGACAGGAGAAAAGTAGAGAGATAGCATTCACATGTAAACATCAGAATCAGTAAAGACATGAAAATGGTGGACAACCGACAGAGAAATGATCATCATAATGATGATTATGATAATTATAACAAACAGCTGTATGATTACCAGTAAATTACTAATGATCTGTGTTCGATGTCAATATTAAAAATAAACCATAGCTTAAGGGCAATCAGTCGTTACACCTCCACGTAATGATAAATAATCAGTTTAAAAAAAATTGTCTGTTATAATTTAGACAATTGTGTATGCGCATTGACAATCAATCATAAAAAGTATTTCTTTTTAAAGTAAACACACGCCCTCTGGAAGAGGTAAAGAAAAACACAGGCGCTGACATAGAGTTTGACCCCAACCCCTCACCTGTACCAGGTATGAAGATTCTTATCATCCGCGGTCTTCCTTCTCAGATCGAGGCTGCAGTCAGGCTCATCAGCCAGAAGACTGGTTTAAAGGTTTGTTTGTTGACAATCAAATAAATATTACAACAGTGTGCAACACATTATAACGTAGGAGATAAAAAAATAATGCCTTACCCAATGACAGAAAATACAAAGGGCCATCTCCTGTATTAAATAGCAGTAGCTAAAGCAAGTAAAGTTTGAACAGAAACCCTTAAGTGACTTAATAAGCAGTTATTATTGAATTGACCAGATTGGTCTTCACACAGGACCCATTAACAGACCAGGCCCAGACATTCTGGCTACAGTGGGTGGAGGCCGCGTTCCCTCATCTCGACTCTCGCGCCTACTTCCTGCCTCCTGTCTACGTCAACCGCGTGCCCATGACTAGACAGTCAGCTGCTGGTCAGGAGGTTCTCGTCCTACAGTCAGCACCTGGACAGGCCGGTCAGTCCAACCAAGTGCCAATGAGTTCATCTTCTGCTTCTCATCCGTCCATTCCACAGCCTCCTCGCCTTCAAGACAGTGATGTCAGAGACGATGCTGCCATGCAGCGGATGTTTGTTTGTCTTCAGAAAATGTTTAAAGAGAACAGAGATGTGATGGTGGGAATGACTCAGCTTGAGTTCGGACAGTACCTGGGTGAACCTTGTTACGCTGCCGCCGCTACCCACCTACCCCGACCCTCCAACCTTCCTCCTTCTCTACCACAAAGCTGGAAACAGGGAGACTTTGATGTGCTTCTCATTCATCGACAGTACGGACTGGTAGTATGTGAGGTGAAGGCAGTGGGTGACAATATCAAAGATTTAAACGTGTCACAGCAGGATATAGACATCAACATTAGACAGAAACTGAGTAACGCCGTGTCACAGCTGGACAAGGCGGAGGCCATGTTGTCTCACCTGGTGTCCGACATCGCTCCCGGTCTGCCCGTCACTAAGGTCATCGCCTTCCCCAACCTCACGACTCGTCAACTTCAACAGGCCATTTCCGGTGACAGCCTCCTCATTCAGGTTTCAGTACCTTTCTGTTGCGTTACAGATATTCTATAATATACCATTTAAAGTACCTAAATGTGTAAACAAATTTTTTTTATTAATACAAGACAAACCGATAATGTGGACAGTGCATGTGAATGGCAAATAAAAGAATTCTTCTTTAATTTTTCTTCTTTGGTGCACATTATTGTCTTCACTCCATCTCAGCACGATTTGTTTCAATAAAGTCAATGCATGTAGACAGTAGTTCTATCTTTTTTAACAGCAACATTATCCTGTTGGAGCCATTCTAAGCTACTGATTGGTATTTAAATTGTAATTAATACTTTAATGTTGAGGGTTAGTTAATTTTCGTTAAGTTTACTTTCATCTTCTATCTCTATATTTAACTCTTGTCGCATGACATGATGTGGATCCTCTACAGGACCTGTGTCGGTGTCTGGGAACAACAGATCCCTCCAACATCCCAGGTCTGTGTCTGTGCTGTGATCAGTTGTCTGACCCCAAGACTCCGTGTGACGTCAATAGTCACGTGCTGAGGGAACTGGGACACTGGTGGCAGCGACGTGTGGCTGGGGCTGGACCTGACAGTCACATGACACCTAAGTTGTACAAGACACTGGTAGCCAGGTAAAAATGACAATAATGTGTAGTCACAACACTGTCACAGTCTAAGCCTGTTGTGTACGATGTTAGATGTGACATCAGTGCTCACGCCGCTGTTCTCGTCAGAGAAATAGTCAACAGACTATATTTCAAAAGTAAGTGTTTTATGTTCAACAGAGCTTGGTAACTGTTACCAGATGTTACAGTTGATATGTGGAAATGTGATGATTGGCGACGAAGCAGAAGTCCCTAACGCCGATGTCGTAATCAATGGCATGTCGGTTTGTCCTCAGTCTACGGTGCCAACCTCTCCAGGAAACTGAGTCTTTGCAGTTGATAAGATTTCCAACAACACTTTATTCACAGTATATACGACAGTCCTAACTTGCAGACACGCTGGTAAATGAGACACGCGTGTAGATATAGAAATTCGCTAGAAGAAAAGTTTAAGTGCATTTCAAATGTTGGAATCTTTGTAGTGTGTATAGAATATATGTAAAACGTGACCCACCCTAGACCGGCCATTTTTCCTCGAAGATTTTCCTGCATTTACACAAACAAAACACACACACACAGCGTCTGCGTTAGGTCCACGCGGGGCCTAGGGCCGACCATCCGCGTGGGGCCTGGGTAATGGAGGACGTGTATCAACATCCCTATTGATATGATGCCGGAAGCACTGATTTATATACAGTTAGATAGGCTTGATCAATTTCGCGAAATAACGCACGAATTTAGTGTTTTAATTGTTGGTAACCTTTCCAACAGTTTGTGACAGTAGCGGTTTTTAATAAACTGCTTGTTATTGTCGGGCTTAACGTGAAGACAAGGGTTCAATAATTTGCTTAATTAGAACTTAGAAGTGTTTTCTGAACGTCAATTTTTTTGTCACAACTTGTTTAACACAGCTACATGTAGCAATAAGTCATAAAGATGACCTCAGGTAAGGTGACCAGACGTTTCGGTGGCGAAAGCGGGACGCGTGCCGATGATGGTGTCGTCACCGACAAAGAACGCCGATAAATAGAGTGGGGAGGGGGGGACTTTCGTCTGACTTTACCGAGTAGTGATGCTTTCAACGGCAGATCTGTCCACGCCACTACAGTATTCCATTTTAAATAGAAAACCGGTGTTTAAAATTTAAATTAAAATATTCCTACCTTATCTCCCGCTCAGCCAACTTTGCGGACGTGCAGGTGAGGCGCTGTATAAATTATCATGCCAATAATGGTCCGGCACCTTCGTTGCTCCCAAGCCGTACTTCATAGACCGTGAATCTCCTTGTAAAGTTTCGGTTCTTGCCAGATAGTGTCATAAATTTTTCCACAAGGATTTTCTGAATTTTCGCTGTCAAAGTTGCACTTCACAATGAAAAGTCCTTTTAGTGTTTCCCACCTTTAACTGTCTTTTCACTGGAGATGTTCGTATCGTCCCCGACATTAGATTAGTCACTGACCCGGACTCAAATAAAACATTACTGGAAGGGAATAAAATGTCGGGAAGCGGAAAACACGCGAAACGACGAAATGCCGAGAGGTGAGGGGAAACGTGCTGACGTAGACTTGATGAGATGGCAGGGTATCTGATGTACCCGGGACCTTGGTGAGCGGATTGTTTTCCTTCTTCTTTTTCTTTTCTCTTACAAAAAGGTCTGAAGAAGGAACACCCAAGCATTACACCTGCAGATGTTAAGTTTCAAGTCAGCAGTATACAATTTCCAGACCTAAGGTAGGCGGGGGCGTCGGGGTACGGGCGAGGTGCCAGAGGGCCGCTGGACACAATGATTTATGGCGCATGAACCGTTTAGAAGAACGTTCGTGCATTGTGGTCGCTGGATTCATGTGCCACTTGGGGGACCTGCAAGCAAGTTGGTATCGACAGTAAAAAGGTGGATATGTTACTGATTTATGGCCACTCTGTGAATGGAAAGGATGGGGCCCGCCACTGGCACTACAACCTCTAAGCCCGAAGTGAGATGTCAAAGGAACTTGTTTCGTAGTTACTTCACGACACCGTGAAACTTTCTCTTCCCGTCTCTCCATCACCAAGCAAACTACATTAGTCTACAACTCTATACCAGGGGTACGGCCTGTGGATGCCTTTGGATCGGCATCTTCTGCCAAAATGTAAAATGCACTTGTTTTCATTTTTTTAAAATTCAGCCTAGCTTAATTTGCTAAAATGTATTTTATCAAGTATAACTGAGTTAGAAATCGGCAGTACGTAGCATTTCAACACAGACAAAGTAAAAAGATAAAAAAAAATAATATAATAATAACAGCCTGACATATCTGATGGAGTTGTTAGAGGCTGCCTTCAAAGGAAAGTGAGCGACTTCAAACAGCTTCACTTTACACAACGAATTCGGCAGGTGAAAGCCATTATGTACTCATTTGTTGTCCATTCCACATATCACTAGGTTTGGGGTGTAGTCAGCTGTTGGCGTGGGTTGCCATTGGGAAGTGGGGGAACTCGGACAACAAAGAAGCTGACACCTTACGAGGGACGACCAGACGACCACCGGCGATGTACCAGCGGCGCGTGCAATAAGATATCGGCCGGCAGGTCATTATCGTCAGGGGTCAAACACCGGAATCCGCAGAGCGACGAAAAAGAAATAGGGATCAGAAGGCAAACGCCAAAACCAACGGCGCCGATGCGAAGCAGTGTACGAAGATAAGCGGGACATTGATGGACTTGCCACAAAGCGGGACATTTTAAGAGCAGGCGGAACACGAGGTCAAAAGCGTCTGGTCACCTTACCACAGGGGGCTGAAGCGCGGGGCTTCTTCGAGAGCGGGGCCTGGGGTGGCCGTCCCATTTGCCACCCCCTAATGCCGCCGCTGCACACACAAAACAAAATGCAAAATGTGTAAAGTGCATACTCACACTCCTAAGGAGCATGCTCTTCAAGAACGAAACATGGACAGCATACGAGGGACAGGAAAACAAACGAATAACACGAACTATAAATAGATTAAACAACAGTTCTAATGATAAATTAAAAATCATATACAGAAAAAGCAGAGGAACCAAAAAATAAGTACAAGAACTGAGAATAACATGATATTGCAAAAGGAAGACGAGCATGGAAGTTGTCACAAAGGACTAGCATGGTGGGATAGGGTGATAGGAATAATTTTCACGGAAAAAGTGCGTTTTCAGCGCATATGTAGCTCATGAAACCTGTATTCATCCACTGATGTAGTTTCAAGTTCAACAAAAATATAAAGATGTTGTAAGTCCGACTGTTTGCCAGAGGCGAACCATTGTCACAGTGTTATAATTATTCTCTTGTTTTTTGTAAATACTTTTTTCTACCAGCTCACTAACTACTTTCTGTAAACTTGTTGAACTTGAAACACATTTTACCTTAAAAAAATTTATTATGCTGTTTTGCATTGTGCTGGAGTACTTCAATACTTAATTTGGAGCAGATCATTGTGTCCATATAAGTAAGCTTTAGAAAGTTTCTTCAGTTAACATAAGTTAGATAGTAAAAAATAAAATTTCTCTTTGGTTTTAATAGAAGTTATACACTTTTGGGGGGAAAATGAAATACAAATAACAATTAACTTATTATTGATTGTAAAATAATGTAAATGTTTTTTGTAAAAGACATCAATTGATGTGACTGTACTAGATTCTGCGGTCCGGCGACAACAGTGACTGTGCCATGTACATGTCCTCCACGTGTGAGTGTCAAGACCCTGGGTCAGGCCGTGTGGTGGACAGGAGAGTGCTATACTGCTGTCATCACACTCTTCCCGGAGCAACTTCACCTGCTACACACGGCGCCTCCCAGAGTATATGTCATCGGACCGCCGGGTACAGGTAAAACTGTGGTGCTGCTGCTGATGGCCATACAGTGGCTGTGGTGTAGTCACCACGTCTACATTGTCAGTAGTTGTGATGAGAGTCGTGTAGCGTGCATCATGTTGTATCACCTTTTGCTGCAGTCAGTAAAGAGACAACAGTCAGCAGGTGTATCACCCGGTCAGCCTCACCTCGTAAAGTATTTGGAGTATGATCTTGTTAATGGTAGAGACGTGGAGAAGAAGACCGTCAACGACTTGTCACAGGCAGCAACAGGAGGGTCGTTGTACGTCATCGCTGATGAAGTGATCATGTGAGTAGTACATCGTGTGATGTGATGATAGACACACAGGTAGATGTCGCTCGCTGTGATCTTATAATCACCACCAGGTGTCTAACAGGTAATATTTCCTCAATGAAAGTAACACCTGCCCTGCTCACGCAAGTTTCGTTCCAGTAAGTAACTATTTTTTTCGCACACTCTTTTTACAATGACATGTTCTACGCATGCGCAATCTTCCATACGTGGTTACCAAGGTGACAAGCCTCGACCTCGACTTTCCGAAATAAACGGTAGTTCGCGTGACGTTAGCTTTCATTCAAACAACAGGTATACAAGTAAACAAAGACGAAATGGAGGTGCTTCAAGACTTATCGTCAAATTAAATGAGAAAGTTGTGATTTGTCCTGATGAACACATTGTGACAGTTAGCACTGAGTTGAAGACAACGAAGTTGAACAAAGATGTGAAGTAGAAGACTACACCAGTGGATGGATTTAATATATACTCAACAACAAAAACAAAAATAATAATACTAAATGAGCATTTAATACATTATTACTTAAAATTGGCAAAGAAAACTTGCATCTTAACACTTTGCATGTTATATAAATATATATTTATATATTTGAGGTAGAATTTCTGTTATAAGTGACATATTGAATACAACTATATTTACTACTTATCTTGGAAATCAGTTTCACCCTCCCATCCTCTTTCTCCCATAGACCACATAAACACAGAAAGTAAAATATTTTTTTTTCAGTTTACACCACAATTTCTTTATCATCTTCCTGCCATGTACGTGTTGAAGAAGATGAAACTAGTCTTACACATTAGTTTCGTACATCTGTACACAATTCTTTTCAGTAATAAACGGTAATGCAGACATATACTCTCTCTTGCCTCCCTCCCTCATGCATGTATACATATCTACACACACAACCACAGCATTCACCGCTATTCACACACATTATTATGTACAGTGTCAGTGAGCTTAGTATACAAGTAGCCTCCCCTTGACATCAACGTGTTACACAATTACTGTCTAGTCACACACAACACAGACATACTCTGAACACGTGACTTTATTGTCAATTAAAGTGATATTTCTGTTCATGAAACTTCATAAAATACTTTGACAGGAATTCAACACTTGTGATGTTTGTGCTCTCCACGACCTTTGATCAGCGGGAAGCTGTGTGTGACGGTAACTATAGCAACACTCATGTCTGTCACAGGTCATACTTCCACACTGTGTGTGACAAGCTGCTGACACAAGTTCCTCATCTCCATCTTTGGGCGGCAAGTTGTTTCCATGGAGACGCGCCCGCCGGCTGGCAAGTGGAATATTTAACCAGACCCCTCCGCTCTCCACCGGCCGTCGTCAGGGAAGTCGAGCAGGACGAGTTTATCACTAGAGAACTTGATGTCAAGCGATACAGTGAGCGAGGTGTGCCCGACCACACAGACGGCCCACCAGTCAAACGACTGTATCACCGAGGTCAAGGTCACTCAGGTGACAGTTCAGGTGACTGTGTGACGTGCGGTCGTGACGTGGCCAGCTTCCTACACAGTCTCCGTGTTGGTGTTACAGGTAGGTGTGAGTATTGTGTAGTGTAACGTCTGTTGACAGATAAACTTGGTGTGATAAATAACAAGCAGGTGAGAAACAGTCTTGTGAATATGAATGTGAGATGTTGTTTGTCTAACTACCTACAGGGTGACAGCTCTTCATACCATGTCGTCTTTGACCTTTTATCTGAACCATGGTTTGTGTGGACTGGTCATCTCTGAAAGTGTTACATCATTACCCAGGTTTCTGAATCTGTTTCTGTATCTTTACAACATGTCTCAGTTTTTTAGAACATTTTTATTTAACGCCATCTTGCCATATGTTACACGTGTTCATCATTTGTATTACTTGTGTCTACTTCACTAAAACTTTAAACTTTGTTTGGCACTACTGACCACTCAGTTTTCCTTTGTCTGATGTGCGGACCTGTGCCTCATGGCTGCACTGTGTGTAGAGTAGATGTTTGTGTCTTCTTCATCTCAACGATGTGACTGCGATGAGTGTGATATCAGGGATTGGTGGTTGTCTGTCGTCTGCTCCATGTGTGTTTGAGGCTGCTGTCACGTGATCTTGTGTCTGGATACTTACCTGTGTTACCTACAACTGAAGTATTCAGGTGAATCTGTGTTCACCTCCTCTTGACTGTGTGACACCTGTAATGTTGCTGTGTGTAACGTCGTTGTTTGTGTTGTTTACTTTGTGTACAACATATTGAGTTTACCTGTAGTGTGATTGTGGTGTGGAGTCTGATAATCTACATGGACATTGCTGACTGCTTATGTCAAAGCTAATGGCGGAAAAGTGCGCTATCAAGATGTCATTGTTATTATAATGAACATTATCATGTTCATTATATATATATTAGGAACGAACGAACGAACGAATTTTTATTGACTCAGGCCACGTGGCCTCAACATTCAGGTGATGAGTACAGCTTGTACAATATCATGAGGCCTAACCACTTCGGTATACTATATCGTAAAATCGTATCATGGACAACGACATAAAATGATACAAAATAATTAAACAATACCACTTTGAACTTTACGACGTTTAAAGCAATAGTACAGGTATCTAGCAAGACAGTTAAGGTGTGAAGCATCATTAAACAAAAGATTAATTGTAAAATATGATGGTTGGGTTCTATATTGAATTGGCAAAAATGTAAGTCTCAGGCAATGGAAAAAGATGTATTTCATCGTCTTGCGCTGTCTGACAGTGGGGGCATTTGAGGTCTGGTTCTGTAGTAGTCACGTATCTGTACCTATGAGTTTTCAGGTCAGAAATTCCCATACGGAATCTAATTAGGGAATCTCTCAGAATCTCAGGTTCTATCTGTAGACTTGGTTTTAAAGTTGCATAAACGGTAAGTCAGTTTATCATTACGCTCACTGTGTAAGTCACGTGTTACTATTATTTTACGTCGTGTTTATATCCATGTGTCTGTCAGTGTGTACCCTGTATCACCGACAAGTAACTAACAGTAGAAACTTACTTTGAATGTTAACAGAGAATGTCACGACAACAGCCACGCTCGTCACCTCCACCAACGGCGGCACAACATCGCCCTGCCTGCAGTGGAGAGACGTGTTGGTGTTGCACTGGACTAAGATTAGTGACGACTCGGGTATGATGAAGGGACTTAAAGAAGCGGGTATCCCAGTGCAGGTGATGAAGGATGATGACATCGAGGACGTTGCCACGGCCCGCAGTGACGTGGTGTGGGTGACGAGTGGAGATCGTGTTTGTGGTCTGGAGCGAAAAGTCGTCGTGTGTCTGGATGATAAAGATTTAACCCGGTTGTTCTCCATGTCGCGGTGTACGTCACAACTTGTGATTGGACAAACCGAAGAGTATCTGACGTCATCATACATTGACGTCATAGACATTTGGTCTATGACACATTTCTATACACATGTTTAATGACATTTATCTACATATTTTGTCTATGACACATTTTTATCTACACATTTTGTGTATAACACATTTATATACACATGTTGTGTATTGCACTCACAACAGTCGGTGTCTCTCTTTACACAACAACTAGTGTTAACTTTAATATCATACGTATGCACACAGATGAGGTGACACTTTTATTGCAGCATGTAAATACGTTTTACAACATAGCACACCACACATAAACTAAACTTTTTTGAAAAAAATTCTACTTTTTTATCAACAATTCGAGAAAGTACATGCACTGTAGCTGCAACATCACCAGGAGCAGCAGTAACTGTGTGTCGGGCTGTGGCAGTAAAACGTTTAAGACAAAAAAGATTTTTTTAAATATTAACATTTCTTGTTCTTTTCTGCAGTGGACTGTTGAATATGTTCCAGTAATTTCTTTTCTTGTATTTGTTTATGAATTCACACACAGACTGTTGCTGGATGAAGACTCTCCAGAAAAGACAGAAAAACGCGCCAAGGACCCCACGCGCGCGAAAGGCAAGAAAAAGACAAAGAAAAGGGGAGGGGGAAGTCAAAGAGAGGAGGGTTTTCTGTCCCGTCCCGAAAAGAAGAGACCTGTGAAGATCCTGCGCGCGACGACGATGAGTTCCATTTTATACTATGTTGTCCATGCCTGAAAGATCTGAGAAAAAATTTCATTCCGACAATGTACTACACTAGACCAAATAATTTCAAACTGCAGATGCTTATGTCAACAAGCAATGAAACAATACTGTCCAATCTTGCCAAGTTTTTATATTTAGCGGCAAAGAAAAGAGATGTTATTCTACGCTAATAACACTCTGTATCTATTGTGTTCCATGAATCCTTTTGAATGGGCCCAAAGGCCTAACAAAATAAATAAACTATTCACTATTCACTATTCACATTCATCCATCCTTGTTCAGTAGTACCTGATCAATAAATCAGTTGACCTATGGTAGAGCTGGCCCGCCAGTATCGGTCGTTGGGGGAACCAGACATGACGGATCAATGGCCAGGGCGCGCCACCTGTGTCGGTCATGCATGGTGTTAGGTCCTTAGTGGGACTCCAGATATATTGCCATCATCTTTTTTTCAACTTTCTAGTATTTTTCAGTGATGTAATATTGGACAAGCAAATTAAAATCAATTCGTTTAGTTTGTTGGTTTGATTGTCTTCTTTTTGCGTTTCTGCTCTCTTGCAAGACTGTCTTCGGAAACTTGCTCATCTAAATATGTACACACGCCATCTTTCATTTTTTTCTCTAAAGACCTAAGGAAGGGGGAAAGGACTTCTATAGCACAGATGTGTGCTTCCTGCATGGTTAAAGAAGACATAAATTGTTCTCGTGTAGCAATTCATCTCCATAACCTATATTCTCGAGTACACGTTAAGGGCTAAGCTATACAAATAGTATAATAAAGATTAACATAAGGTGCATTAGACTGACTTTAAAATGGAGAGAACTTAGATGATAGATTGATTCTAAGCATGTTTCAGTTTCCTGTGTTGTCTCAAATGTCCTGTAGAGAATGTCTGGATATTAGTCTTTGCTTAACACAAATGAATCCAAGTATTATAAACTACATAGTATTTCTATTTTTCGTGCCCATGTCTCAAGATATATATATATAAAACTATAGAACTGAACCTTTCTATTTGTTTAATCTCCTTTTGATTTATTTCATGTAATAACACAGTTTCAGCTCATTTGTGTGCCTCTCTTTATGTGTTTCCTTCTCATCCTTTCTCGCCACCGTCAAGTTGACAACACAAGTCGTTAATTTACAGTTGTTCAGTGGTGAACCTTGTGTCGAAACAGATAAACATGTAAGAACCACTGTGCGTGCTAAGAACCCCCCCCCCCCCTTGACATGGTTTAGGGACAATTTGTTCCCACTTTAATCACAGCTTTTGCTTCCCTAAGTCTGTCTCTTAAAATTACTTTGTAAACACATTGATTAATGTAAAAGCAAAATGTTTAAATGCTAGCCTCGTAAGTAAAATAAGAAACTCCTCATTTACATTAAAAAACATTTCTCTGCAGTGTTTAATTGTCAATGGAATATATCTTTTTAACTTTATTAGTTGTTATTTTAGTGTCATTGCTTTGTCACAGCTAGTGGACGACCTTAACCTTACCTTTACGTATCAGCTAACGCCGTCGGTAGAATCTCGGACGGAAAAAAAAACAAACTAAAAACCGTTATCATAGTTAGGGGTCACGTGACGTGCACGTAATGTTAATTCGCCTCCCCCCACCAAAAAATAGACACAAGGCACAGAAAAACGTTTAAAATATTTAATATACATTTTAATATAATTTATATGGAAAATTTATTTCATCGTATAGAAAATGCAAATAATATAATCCATTATGCACCATTTTTTTCCCTGTTTAATTTTTTTCTTTCTTGTTTCTTAGAATTCCGCTTCATCCTCCTCGTCAGAAAATGCCCGCCTCTGTCAATAATCGTCTCGGGGCCATTTTGTAGAGGACAGGACTGTAGCGTTCCCTTTTTTGAAGTAAATCATAACCATGGTAACAACTTTCCGCACTGAGAAGTCATTTCATCTGAAGTATCATTGTCCCCTCGGAGGTAGAACTTCAAAAAAAAAAAAATCCTTCTCAATAGCAGAAACAACATTGATCAACATTTAAGAGCAAGCCTGAGATTATAAGGTAAAATATCTTTAATAAAGCTGCTTCTTTTTATTTCTTTCAATTGCATCCAA
>SRHC01002237.1:24365-68534 GCA_004794325.1 Pomacea maculata
TTGAAGTTGTATGCAATACAGTGAAATGGAAATCACTTAAAAGTGGTGTAACATTCCCAACATTGCACTTGCGGCTTAAACATGTATTCAGCAGGTGGCAAAAATATATGCACATCTAAACAATAATATGTAAAGTTATTCAATTCACTTCGCATGTCATACATAACATAATTTAATCCGAGCAATCTAGATGTATATCTTATTTAACACAATATACCTAGTCAGTTAAAAGTTTACATACAGGTATTTTTTCTGGAATTAGTAAGATAAATTTTTAAAGCGACGGAGAATCTCCGTATGTGTTCCTTCTATTCTTAGAAGGCTTCGGTTCTATTTTAAGTACACGCGCCAATAGTTCTATTTATAGAAAAAACTTGGCTTAAGCTTGTTATGTGTAGAATGATTATTCATCTACACCAAGAAGACTACACAAGTAGATTGATCTGAACAGGTAAAATAATAATTATTAAATAGATACATTTACTATTTATGAATTTTTACTGGTGAGATATGTTTTTATACCTCGTTTCACTACTTTCCACCCTGAATAACTAGCTTGTCTTCATATGGTATGTATTTTGTTTTACATGCCGCTTTGTATTTAGCATGCATATTATAGCATATAATATTTATCTTTTACTTCAAATAATTTGTTGGTCTCTATATGATACAAGATGGGAACTTTAAAAAAGACTATGAAATGCTGTTGTAAATATCAGGGTTATTTTTTTCTGGAGAAGGTTCACTATATGTGTACATCTTACTTATCTATTTATCTTACTCACTGACACATGATATGTCAGGCCAAAGGTTTTTCTTGCTGGTCAGTCCAATGTTCACTTTTCTTTGACATGTTCCAATTGAGATATAGATGCCTACTAAAAATTTCAAAAGGTATATACATGTATTCTATTTCTGTTACCTAAATACATTTATATATATATATAACCACCTGAGGTTTCTGAGTCAATTGAAAATGGATACAACCAGGGAGTTGTCACAACAAGGATGGGCTCTCAACGTGTTCTCATCTGATACTTGCGCATATTTTGAACACTATTGCCCAACGATTGCCTTAAGCTACCCAGGTTATATGCAATGTCAGAGACGCAAACGCTTCTCCTTGACCACCCTTGACCAGTCGCCATTTATATTACAGCTAAATCTGACAAGACATACCGTGAAATGGATACATTGCAACGCAACACAACGTACAACAATATTTGAGTAAAAAAACAACAACAACACGGTCTACTAGATAAATAAATTCTATGGCATGTAAGAATTCTCTATTGTCTCAGTACAGCGAAACAGTTCAACATCAAAAGAGAGTCTCTTAAATCAACATGGAGAACATTTACTAGTATATGCTCTCTGCGTTCATCGGCCACTATGAATTGAAGTATTCACTATTATCATTAATACTTGGCACTTGGTGGAGCACTCGCTGTTTTGAAATCTTGCCAAGAAGTGTGTACCAGTCCAGTCCAGGGTTACCTTTGTAATCTCAGTAGAATTACTGAGCCCGTACGGAGTGCAGGCAATCAACACCTATCACCACAAGCAGTGTGTACCCAAGCGTGTCCTTAGAAAGACTAGACTTTTTCCTCTGACACACTGTTGGGTGTGTTGAAGAATACAGTCGAAACAGGTCATGAAACAAGAGACTGCTCTCTCTTTCAAAGCTAAAACTGTAACTTCCAGTTTCTATACAATGGCAGAGTATTTTCTGTTTATCGACTCATACATTCACCTTTCATTTGCTGCAAACAAAACAGAAAGCTATCAAACAGCATAGTTTTTATATAATAATAATCATCTAATAACATCATAAACAAATTGTCGCTCTACTTCATCTAGGTAAGGAAATTTATCCGTCACTTAGGTATTGTGATGAACAATGTCCATCTGTCTCGGACATCGATATCCTGAGTGAGGACTACACTACAGTTCTTCCCCCTAAAAAGAAAACAAAAACACAGGTGCTCGGTGCATTGTTATAACCACAGTAGAGTCTGAGTTAATTCTGTGCGTAAACGAATCAATACATAAGGGAGAAAACACTGGAACTCTTCGGAATGGCGCTTTCCAGAGATGACGTCACTATCTAGCCGCGCAAGGGTTTCTGGGAATGCAAAGCGGACATATATTCCCCGCATGTACTACACCAGCGTTTGCAGCGAATGCGTTGCTGTGCAGTTTATTGTTTAAAAAAAACAAAACGTGAACGTGTAAAAAAGCGGTTTTTATTTTTTATTTTTCACTTTGTTTACTACGAAGCAGAACAGTACTTGTAACCTATAATATTGATTAATATACAGATTTATTTACAATACTTTTCTGTCATATTCCCCTGAATGTATTGATAGGTTGACCATCAGTTTAACACCAAAAATTCTTTTCAGTCTGTTTTTGGTAAAAATACTCCCACATTTCTATCTTTGACTAATCTATGTGGCACATTAGCATTTCACTTTTTAAATACATAAGCTACTCTAAAAATTTACCAAACAGCATCCAACAAAAACCATTTGGGAGGCAACACAACTAGAGGCTTAGGGGGATAGTCTTTCCCACTGCATGTGTCATGTTGTCACTGGTCTTACCAGGGTTAGGAAATGGAATAAAACCGCTCTGGATATCTGGAGTCCGGTTTACATGAACCCCAACAGCAGTGCTTGGTTCCTCCAGTAATAAATTTTCTTGTATTTGTTTATGAATTCACACACAGACTGTCAACATGTCTCCAAGATCTGACGTTGATGTGATAAAGACTTCAATACAGCGATAACATCCCCTGAGGAGGAAGACAGGCTGTAAGTGTGTTTGAGGTCATCACAAGTAAGGAGCAGTACTAAGCAGTACTGAGTGTATATTGGGTATATCACAGTGCTGAAGTCAACTATGAAGTACATGTAATCAGTAATTGTCTCCACTAGCTGAGGAAACAGTGCTAAGAGCGCTGGCATCTGATCTGAGAGGAGCATGGGTTCGATACCCGTGTGGCGCAGCAAACTTTTGCTCGTCAAGCAGCTGCTGGGAATAGCGACATGGCTACATACAGGGTTGGGGGAGGCAGGACAGTGAGAGAGGAATTTGTCATAGTGTTTTATACATTGTAGTTGGTTTGTATGTTCTTATGTCGAACATATCTAGAATACTCAAGCTTACTGATGTGTTTATTTACTTACTTGCTTTGTATACACGAATGTGTTGTGTCCACATGATTTGTCAGATAATCCTCACGCTCAGCTATGATCATTATCTAGGGAAAGGTAGTTTTATACTTTTATTTTTTTATATATGCTAAATAAACACATAATAAAGTGAGAAATCGGAAAAAATTAAAAGAGAAGAGGAACCAAGGAAACAAACAATTATCGTTTAGCATTGTGGCTAGTCTTACAAAATGGCCGTGGAGCTTTTTTTTATTATTTATTTTCACCACCAATAATGCATCTTATAATAGGAAACCCAAAGCATTAAAAAAAAATTCTTTGTAGCAAAAGTTCACAAGCAAAAAGTAACCTATAAATATTGTAATTATAAAAGGAGTACTGCAAACATTTGTTTACGATTGAACAATGTGCATCTGTACAGCATTCAAAAAAAAAGTGCACACACAAAAGAGCATAGACAGAGACTGAGAAACATGCAAAAGGAGTAAACTGTACTAAACTTCCCAGCAGCCCACAGACACAAGCACTCCTGTTTGAAGTATCAACTAAACCAGTAGGAGAGATTAAATGTGTCACCAAGAAAGCAAAACACCATCACTGTCCAATAACATGTGACAACCAAATGATTACAAATGTCTCAGAAACCTTTGTATTCTTCTAAAACATACTTCTTAGTTCTCCTGACACTCTGATATATTGTTTTCATCATACCTGAGTTTTAGGCTGTACTAGTACTACAATTACAGAGATGCATACAATCAACCCATTACCTGGAAAATAATTCAAACTGAGGTGATCTGCTTCAGTAACAGCATAGCAAGGCTTCCTACACCTGCACCTTTTTTTCAAGCATTTTGTTTTTGTTTAAAGGAAATTTTTCTTTCACAAACATTGATTCAATACAGATTATGCATATTTCTAATGCAGACATTCAAAAATTTTGACAGTACCCATACGTTTCATTCACAATTCGACCATTTCCCAAAATCAGAAAATATACAAATAAAAAATATTCACACAAGTGTGCCGTGGAGCTTAGTTAGGGTTTGGGCTATATTCCCTTAAATAACAAAACGAGCTGTCAACGACTACTTGATAATAGAGCTTAAAGAAACAGTTTTGTCAGTTTATGGAACTAATAACATGCTACTGATACTATGCAACTGACACTATATTACTCTATGACCCCAGACACATGACAGTTTGCTGGTTTCTCACCAAGAGTGAAGACCACGTGGTGCAGGCGCTGCCTCCTTTAAACTTGGTTCTGTACAGGGGAGACCACTGTCAACAATGTCTGCTCATGCATCGTCTGGTCAGGTGAGCCACTCTCCTTCCCTACACTCTTAGAGTACTTTAACTATTTTTATCATCATTGTTTTGTTATATGAAAACATCCAGTATAATGTTGTTGCAGATATTTAATGTCATTCTGTACATGATCATCTCAGTGATGTACCCGGTGTTCAGTCTCATCATGTTCTCCTCTCACTGTAATAACTATTACAGGGTAAACGACATAAAGGAGGAGATGGTAGACAGAGTCGTAGAGGCGGTGGTCGGGTCAAAGTTTACCTACACGCTGTGACTGATGAACAGGCGGCACTACTTACAGATACAGGTATGTTGTATTGTTAATATGCTTTACTTTTTAAAACTCAAAATCGATAAAAGTAGGATAGAAAGTGAAAGTAGTGAAATAGCATTCACAAGTAAACATCATAGTCGATAAAGCCATAAAAATGGCGGATAACTGACAGAGAAATGATAATTATGATGATAATCCTTATGACCAGCTTTATGACCACGACTACAGTAATGATGGTTTGTGTTCGATGTCAATAATTTTTTTTTAATGTCATTAGTGTAATCATACAGTTACAGCTCCTCGTAATAATAAATGATAAGTTCAAAAGAAATTGTCTATTATAAGTTAGAGAAATGTGTATGTTCATTGGCAATCAATCATTTCTTTTTAAAGTGAACACACGCCCCCTGGAAGAGGTAAAGAAAAACACAGGCGCTGACATACAGTTTGACCCCAACCCCTCACCTGTACCAGGTATGAAGATTCTTATCATCCGCGGTCTTCCTTCTCAGATCGAAGCGGCAGTCAGGCTCATCAGCCAGAAGACTGGTATAAAGGTTTGTTTGTTGACAGTCAAATAAATATTAGAACAGTGTGGAACACATTATTACGTGGAAGAGAAAAAAATACCTTATTGAATGACAGGAATACAAAGGGCCATCTCCTGTATTAAATAACAGTAGACAATACAAATACTCTAATGACTTAATAAGCAGTTATTATTTAACTGACCACACTGGTCTTCACACAGGACCCATTACCAGACCAGGCTCAGACATTCTGGCTCCAGTGGGTGGAGGCCGCGTTCCCTCATCTCGACTCTCGCGCCTACTTCCTGCCTCCTGTCTACGTCAACCGCGTGCCCATGACTAGACAGTCAGCTGCTGGTCAGGAGGTTCTCGTCCTACAGTCAGCACCTGGACAGGCTGGTCAGTCTAACCAAGTGCCTACGAGTTCATCTTCTGCTCATCCGTCCATTCCACATCCTCCTCGCCTTCAGGACAGTGATGTCGGAGACGATGCTGCCATGCAGCGGATTTTTGTCTGTCTTCAGAAAATGTTTAAAAAGAACAGAGATGTGATGGTTGGACTGACTAAGCTTCCGTTCGGACAGTACCTGAGTGAACCTTGTTACGCTGCCGCCGCTACCCACCTACCCCGACCCTCCAACCTTCCTCCTTCTCTACCACACAACTGGAAACAGGGAGACTTCAATGTGCTTCTCATTCATCGACAGTACGGACTGGTAGTCTGTGAGGTGAAGTCAGTGGGTGACAATATCAAAGATTTAAACAAGTCACAGCAGGATGTAGACAACAACATTAGACAGAAACTGAGTAACGCCGTGTCACAGCTGGACAAGGCGGAGGCCATGTTGTCTCACCTGGTGTCCGACATCGCTCCCGGTCTGCCCGTCACTAAGGTCATCGCCTTCCCCAACCTCACGGCTCGTCAGCTTCAACAGGCCATCTCCGGCGACAGCCTCCTAATACAGGTTTCAGTATCTTTCTGTTACCTTACATGTCTATTATAATATACCTTACAGAGTACCTAAATGTGTAAACAACTTTTTTTTTATTAATAGAAGACAAACCGATAATGTGGACAGTGTATGTGAATGAGAATGAAAAGTGGTGATAGAGAAAATAATTGTTTGGGGGAAGGGGTGTGCATCAATACCAGTACCAGGAGCGTAGAAGTGGCGGATGTTATCAAATCGAATTCCCAATGTAGTGTTACTTGGCAAATAAACGAATTCTTCTTTATTTTTTCTTCTTTGATGCACATTATTGTCTTCACACTATCTCAGCACGATTTGTTTCAATAAAGTCATGTAGACATCTATTCTATTTTAACAGCAATATTATATTGTTACAGCCATTCTAAGCTACTGATTCGTATTTAACTTGTAATTAATACCTTAATGTTTAGGGTTGGTTAATTTTCGTTAAGTTTACTTTCATCTTCTATCTCTATATTTAACTCTTGTCGCATGACATGATGTGGATCATCTACAGGACCTGTGTCGGTGTCTGGGAACAACAGATCCCTCCAACATCCCAGGTCTGTGTCTGTGCTGTGATCAGTTGTCTGACCCCAAGACCCCGTGTGACGTCAGTAATCACGTGCTGAGGGAACTCGGACACTGGTGGCAGCGACGTGTGGCTGGGGCTGGACCTGTCAGTCACATGACATCTAAGTTGTACAAGACACTGGTAGCCAGGTAAAAATGATAATAATGTGTAGTCACAACACTGTCACAGTCTAAGCCTGTCGTGTACGATGTTAGATGTGACATCAGTGCTCACGCCGCTGTTCTCGTCAGACAAATCGTCAACTGACTAAATTTCAAAAGTAAGCGTTTTATCTTCAACAGGGCTTGTTAACTGTTACCAGATGTTACAGTTGATATGTGGAAATGTGATGATTGGCGACGAAGCAGAAGTCCCTAACGCCGATGTCGTAATCAATGGCATGTTGGTTGGTCCTCAATCTACGGTGCCAACCTCTCCAGGAAACTGAGTCTTTGCCTTTGATAAGATTTCCAACAACAGTTTATTCACAATATATACGACAGTCCTCACTTGCAGACACGCTTGTAAATCAGACACACGCTGTAACTACACTAACACCTGCTGACCTCACAACTGTGAAAACAGTGACACACCTTATATTACATTTTACATTGTAAACATGACATTATCAGCAGTCAGTTGCAACCCTAAAATACAAATGAACGTCAGATCGCATTATTGTTGTTTACAGGAATATGTTGACAAATACCTTATGTATTAGATGTAGATTAAAAGTTTAAGTGCATCTCAAATGTTGGAGTCTGTGACCCACCCTAGACCGGCTATTTTTTCTTTGAAGATTTTCCCGCATTTACACAAACAAATCACTGAAACAAAAAAACAACAACAACAAACAAACAAAAAACAAACACACACACACGGAAAGTCACTGTTGTCATATGATAATAAACAAAATGAAATGCAAAATTTGTAAACCCGTTCTTAGCCCCCGCGGGGCCCGAGGCAAAGAGCATATGCGGGGCCTTCACGCCACGGCTGACTACACTTCCATATGCCTAGTTACCATATCAATCAAAAGGGCGGGTCCCCTTGAAGCGCGGCCATAGGCAGATGCCTCGTCCGCCTGCCCCTAAGCACGGCCCTGCTCACTATCCTAAGGAGCAAGCTCTTAGCGCTTAAGAACAAGAACGAAACATGGACAGCATGCGAGGGACAGAAAAACAAATAACACACGAACTATAAAAAGATTAAACAACAGTTCTAATGATAAATAAAAGAACATATACAGAAGATTAAACAACATGATACATAACAACAAAAAGTATACAGAAAACGCAGAGGAACCAAAAAAATAAGCACAAGAACTGAGAGTAACATGATATTGCAAAAGGAAGACGAGCATGGAAGTTGTCACAAAGGACTAGCATGGTGGGATAGGGTGTTAGGAATAATTTTCACGGAAGAAGTGCGTTTTCAGCGCATATGTAGCTCATGAAACCTGTATTCATCCACTGATGTAGTTTCAGGTTCAACAAAAAAATAAAGATGTTGTAAGACCAGAGGCGAACCATTGTCACAGTGATATAATTATTCTCTTGTTTTTATCTAAATACTTTTTTCTACCAACTCACTAACTTCTTTCTGTAAACTTCTTAAACTTGAAACACATTTTACCTTAAAAAATTTTATTATACTGTTTTGCATTGTGCTTTAGTACTTCAATACTTAATTTGGAGCAGATCAGTGTGTCCATTATAGAAGTAAGCTTTAGAAAGTTTCTTCAATCAACATAAGTTAGATAGTAAAATAAAATGTCTCTTTATTTTTAATAGAAGTTATACACTTTTGGGGGGAAAATGAAATACAGTTAACAATTAACTTATTATTTATTGTAAGATAATAGTAATAGTATTTGTAAACATCAACTAATGTGACTGTACCAGGTTCTGCGGTCCGGCGACAACAGTGACTGTGCCATGCACATGTCCTCCACGTGTGAGTGTCAAGACCCTGGGTCAGGCCGTGTGGTGGACAGGAGAGTGCTATACTGCTGTCATCACACTCTTCCCGGAGCAACTTCACCTGCTACACACGGCGCCTCCCACACTCTTTGTCACCGGACCGCCCGGTACAGGTAAAACTGTGGTGCTGCTGCTGATGGCCATACAGTGGCTGCAGTGTGGTCACCACGTCTACGTTGTCAGTACGTGGACGGGGAGTCGTGCAGCGTGCATCATGTTGTATCACCTGTTGCTGCAGACAGTAAAGACACAACAGTCAGCAGGTGTATCACCCGGTCAACCTCACCTGCTGCAGTATGATGAAAGCGAAGACGAGGAGAAGACCATCAACGACTTGTCACAGGCAGCAAGAGGAGGGTCGTTGTACGTTATCGCTGATGAAGTGAGCGGGTATGTAATACATCGTGTGATGCGATGATAGACACACATGTAGATACCGCTCACTGTGATCTTACAATCACCACCAGGTGTCTAACAGGTGATATTTCCTCAATGAAAGGGACACCTGCCCTGCTCACGCAAGTTTCGTACCAGCTAGTAACTATTTTTTTGACACACGCCTTTTTCCAGTGACATGTTCTACGCATGCGCGATCTTCCATACGTGATTACCAAGGTGACAAGCCTCGACATCGACTTTCCGAAAGAAACGTTAGTTCGCGTGACCGTAGCTTTCATTCAAACAACAGGTATACAAGTAAACAAAGACGAGATGGAGGTGCTTCAAGACTGATGACTATATTTTTTTCAGTTTACACCACAATTTTTTTATCATCTTCCTGCCATGTACGTGTTGAAGAGGTACACGGACGTTTCGTCGACGGACGTTTCGCCGCCGGACGTTTCGGAGCCGGACGTTTTGCCGACTGGACGTTTCGCCGCCGGACGTTTCGGAGCCGGACGTTTTGCCGACCGGCGTTTCGCCGCCGGACGTTTCGGCGCGGGGCACTTCATTTCGGCATTTCACACGGGACCTTTAGCCGAAGTCAAGCCCCTTAGCTCACACATTTCTCTCGCCATTGTATCAATGTATCAGTGAACTCTCTCTCACTATCCCTCTTCATGTGAACCGTTAGCTCACACATTTCTCTCGCCATTGTATCAATGTTTTTTCTCAAAGCTGTTGCGCATAATCTGTGACAATCAAAGTGAACTGTGTGTGAAGTCTGTGTGTAAAATTTGTTTGAAATAAAGAATTATTGTGTAATCTAGTAGTTACTTTCATTCTTTGAGAAGTCTCTGACATAATGCGGCGAAACGTCCGGCGGCGAAACGCCGGACGGCAAAACGTCCGACTCCGAAACGTCCGGCGGCGAAACGTCCGGTCGGCAAAACGTCCGGCTCCAAAACGTCTGGCGGTGAAACGTCCGTCGGCAAAAAGTCCGCACACGGTTGAAGAAGATGAAGCTAGTCCTTCAAAATCAGTTTCGTACATCTGTACAAAATTCTTTTCAGTAAAAAACGTTAATGCTTGTCAACTGCTTAATTTTATTTGTACAAGATACATTTACGTGTATACTTACACATTCTGTGTCAGACAACAGACATATACTCTCTCTTGCCTCCCTCCCTCATGCATGTATACATATCTACACACACACACAATCACAGCATTCACCGCTATTCACACACATTATTATGTACAGTGTCAGTGAGCTTAGTATACAAGTAGCCTCCCCTTGACATCAACGTGTTACACACTTACTGTCTAGTCACACACAACACACACATACTCTGAACACGTGACACATGAACACGTGACTTTGTTGTCATTTCAAGTGATATTTCTGTTTATGAAACTTCATAAAATACTTTGACAGGAATTGAACACTTGTGATGTTTGTGCGCTCCACGACGCGGGAAGCTGTGTGTGACGGTAACTATAGCAACACTCATGTCTGTCACAGGTCACGATCCTTCCACACTGTGTGTGACAAGCTGCTGACACACGTTCCTGATCTCCATCTTTGGTTGGCAAGTTGTTTCCATGAATACGCACCCGCCGGCTGGCAAGTGGAATATTTAACCAGACCCCTCCGCTCTCCACCGGCTGTCGTCAGGGAAGTCGAGCAGGACGATTGGATGAGTAGAGACATTGATGTCAAGCGATACAGTGAGCGAGGTGTACCCGACCACACAGACGGCCCGCCAGTCACACGACTGTATCACCGAGGTCAAGGTCACTCAGGTGATAGTCCAGTTCACTGTGTGACGTGCGGTCGTGACGTGGCCAGCTTCCTACACAGTCTCCGTGTTGGTGTTACAGGTAGGTGTGAGTATTGTGTAGAGTAACGTCTGTTGACAGATAAACACCGTGTGATAAATAACAGGCAGGTGAGAAATAGTCTTGTGAATATGAATGTGAGATGTTCTTTCGCCTAACTACCTACATGGTGACAGCTCTTCATACCATTTCGTCTTTGACCTTTTGTCTGAACCTTGCTTTGTCTGGACTGGTCATCTCTGAAAGTGTGACATCATTACCAAAGTTTCTGAATCGGTTTCTGTATCTTTACAACGTGTCTCAGTTTCTAGGACATTTTTATTTAACTGTAACATCTACGCCATCCTGCCATATGTTATAACTGTTCATCCTTTGTATCAGGGATTGGAGGTTGTCTGTCGTCCTGCTCCATGTGTGTTTGAGGATGCTGTCACGTGCGCTTGTGTCTGATACTTACTTGTTCTGTGGAGTCTGATAATCTACATGCTTATGTCAAAGCTGATGGCGGAAAAGTCCGCTTACAAGATGTGTATTATCATTATTATCATTACATTCACTGTGTAAGTCACGTGTTACTGTTATTTTACGTCGTGTTTATATCCATGTGTCTGTCAGTGTGTACGCTGTATCTTCGACATGTGACTAATAATATAAACTTTGAATGTAAACAGAGAATGTCACGACAACAGCCACGACCGTCACCTCCACCAACGGCGGCACAACACCGCCCTGCCTACAGTGGAGAGATGTGCTGGTGTTGTATTCTTATTACATTAGTGACGACTTGGGTCTAATGAAGGGACTTGAAGAAGCGGGCATCCCATTTCGGGTGATGAAGGATGATGACATTGAGGACGTTGCCACGGCCCGCAGTGACGTGGTGTGGGTGACGAGTGGAAGTCGTGTTTTTGGTTTGGAGAGAAAAGTTGTCGTCTGTCTGGATGATCAAGATTCAACCCGGTTGTACTCTATGTCCCGGTGTACGTCACAACTTGTTATTATCTACTCTTAGGACAAACCAAAGGGTATCTGACGTCATCACATCGTGTCTATGACACATTTATATACACATGTTTAATGACATTTACACACATATGGTACATATTTTGTGTATGATACATTTATATATACATGTTGTGTATTGCACTCACAACAGTCGGTGTCTGTCTTTACACAACAACTAGTGTTAACTTTAATATCATACGTATGCACACAGATGAGGTGACACTTTTATTGCAGCATGTAAATACGTTTTACAACATAGCACACCACACATAAAGTAAACTTTTTCGAAAAGTTTTACTTTTTTATCAACAATTCAAGAAACTACATGCACTGTAGCTGCAACATCACCAGGAGCAGCAGTAACTGTGTGTCGGGCTGTGGCAGTAAAACGTTTAAGACAAAAAAGTTTTTTTAAATATTAACTTTCTTGTTCTTTTCTGCAGTCTACTGTTGAATATGTTCCAGTATTTTCTTTTCTTGTCTTTGTTTATGAATTCACACACAGACTGTGTCATACTAAGTCGTGTACAGACCTCCCTTCAAACCGTTATTTTGTCAGAGCAGCTGTCAACATGTCTCCAAGATCTGAGAATGACGACCCTCACGTGACCTGCCCAGTTGGTTTCCCAAATAATAAAACCCATTCTCATGTGATTTTGTCATTTTTCTCACAGTTACCTTCTACTCTCCTCAGGAGACGATTTTGATTCTATTGCTAATTTGGTCTCTGAATGATTAAACGTGAACAGGTCGCGACTTTCAAATGAATAAAGACTTTTAACTGTTATCCACCGAGTTCATGTTCACAAGTGTCTGTCAGTCCTTTCACAATCACACTTCTTGCAAGACCAGGACATGCTAGCGGGTGTCTCTTATTTCTAGTGAACTAATCTTAATTACAGCGACAACGCCATCAGAGACAGACACCACAGCGGCCTGGGGACAATGAGACTGGCAGTCAGTGTAGTTGTTTTAACGGTTATTAGCAATCTTAAGCAGTCATCAGTAGTAATGAGCAGTGAGGAACTGCACTTAGTTTTGATGAGAAGTATGGGAATATACTCAGACGTGTACAACCATTTCTGGATAAGGATGAGCCAGACCATTTCCCTAATGTTATTACATGTATATTGTTAAAAGATTCAGATACTCAAGGTAAGACTGACAAGCTACGTGTGTGTAACTTTGTGTGTGTGTGACACCAGCATGGCGTAGTTTATAGACTCTATATACAAAGCGAGAGATCAGCCTAATGATTACCTTAGAGCAGGGATGCCCAACCTACGGCCAGCAGGCCGGATATGGCCCGCGAAACTTCTGCCCACAGTGCAGGAAATCGGCATGTTAGTAATAAAAAAAAAAACGAAAAAAGGGAAGAAGAAGCATTTATCCCTACGTAGGGGCGTTTCCCAATCTTTTTTTCGATGGACGAACATTTCGATTCAGTGTTTCGACTTGGTGTCTCTACGATGAGGCCGGACATTCAGAAGTTGGTTTCGGGAAAACAACTTCAAATATCCCACTAATTACTACATAATTAATGGTAAGTACAACTTTTTTCTAATAAAAATGGTATCTGCTCTAATTTTTTTTTGTATTTTTGCGGTGAAGTGGCCCGCGACACGGCTGTCCGAAATGGATATGACCCGCAGGCCGAAATAGGTTGGGCATCACTGTACTAGACTATTCCTAAATCTGTCAAATCTCGCATTTTCTCTCCCTCACGCTGCGTCTGTCTCCCTCGACATTTCTCTTTTCCACTTTTCTTTCAACTTATTTTGTGTATCTCCGTCCTTCCATCGTCTACACACACACTCTCTCTCTCACACACAGACACATGCAATCACTGCATACCTAAATAAACCATATCAGGTTTCACAGTTTTCACAGCGCTCGTACACGGACAGACAGAAACACAGTTAAAGCCCTCCGTAGTCGGTGACGTAATCAACATTCCGTGGTCAGAACAATCAGGTCAGTGCTAATGTTTGTGTTAGCTTCAGGTGAGGAGCTCTCACTAACAGACTGATTAACAGACAATGAATACAGTGAAGATAATAACTGATGTTAATGGCAGAATTGTAAGTCAGTTTAAACAAACGCAAGACATCAGATTGCTAGCATATGATTCTTTCACAGGACGAAGCGTAGAAGCTGTGCTCATGATGGTAGAAATGTTCTCGGTGACACGGGGAGGCTCGTTGCTGATCTTATGTTACCTTGTTCACTGTTCAGAAAAGGGGTGTGGGGCTAAATTATTCTCTCATAATGACTAGGGCAGGAAAATTCAGATGATGAAAAACGATACCGCGAGGCTTAGCCATCAAGCAGGTAAACATGGCTCGGTGTGTTTGTGTAGTGTGTTCACAAATACCAGTTTTTCTGTGAACAGATAAAACCAACATCGTAACCCTAACTAAACCTAATCCAAGCCTAACCCTAATCCCAATTATAACTAACCCTAATGCTATCTCATGATAAATGCCAGAAAGCTAATTAAAAAAAAAAACCACTCCAAGAACAAGCAGAAAAATAAACAAGTGAAACAACAACGATTTGAAAAGAAAACTAAGCAAAATAACACGCACGCACGCATGCACATTCATCGCTGACATCAACAACATTCCTTCAATGCCAGCTCGTACCACTAAACTACAACAGCCACACTGACACCTGTTGTGCTTTTTCGAGGTTTGTTTTTCCCCCAACTTCTTCAAACGTTTTTGCTAAAATGTTCTGGAGATGTTGGTATAAAGAAAAACAATTCAGTGTCCCGAATATATCTCAGATACCTTTCTGTGGACAGGTATGCAAGTCTGAACCTCGTCTGACTAGACTACTGTACAGAACTAGCCATGCGTGAGATAAGAAAAAGACTGAAATATCTGTGAGAGCGCACAGGACAAAGACAAGCCTTGACATTGGCAGATGTCGCTGTTTAATTATTTCTAAGTGCACTTTTATCAAAGGATCAAATGCGCGCACTTTTCACGCAAGACGAGTGTTGTGTTACAGGCTATTTTACAAGGCTTCTACTGAACATGACTAACTTTAAATGTTCTTTACTTTGGGAGGTTGTAGGGGGTGCACGTATGCACCTTTTCTATACAGCTTTTTTTTCTTTTCACGATGCAGCAACGATCTCTACCTGTCCTAACCCTAACCTCCTTCCTACTTTTATCTTATTTTCCTATACATCCTGGCTCTCCATTTTAACCAATTATAGTGATAAATCGTCTTTATGGGAAGGGACCTTTCTTAACATCAACACCTTGCTTGACCGAACAGTCATGACAAGCAACTCAGTAGTAACTGTGAAGACCTGCCAGCTAAATGTTGTCTGAGTGTGTCGCTGTACAAACCTTCATCGCTGTGCATTGGACATTATTACAAAAAAAAAACAAAAAAAAAAACACTTGTTCCAAACCATTCTGCATTCGTAAAGATCAGTCACCTGAGTATTTTAAATATATTTTAATTACTGTTCTTGACAGCTTGCCAGCCTAATCTTGACCATGGAAAATGATAAGTCGAGAGGTAAGAGCAATATAAAATTGTTGAAAATTGTTGAAAAATGTAACATAAACTAGACACAGTTACATACACAGCATGTACTGAAATAATCGTCGAGCACGTTCAGTCAACAAACAATTCAGTGAAAACTATTTAGTCCTGAAAACTTAAAACCCTCTGGAAGGTGTTTACAAAATATAATGCTTACGACACACCAAGTTAAAAAAAGTTTCAGAGTAAAACCTTAGACAAACATTAAAAGTCAAAGAGCTAAAGAAAATATATGAGACATTAAAATGATAATTCATGTACTTTTGTAATAGGGAGAAAGAAATTATTGTATTGAGCATATATTTGAACAATCCCCCAAGACAGTTTGAGTGACGGGCCTCGTCAGCTGCCGCATCTCTCCACGTGTTTACCCTGAGACCTGTCCTGGCAGACTGACACAACTGTTGCCAGACAAGGAACAAATGATTAAAATGAACAAATGAACGAAGCCATCTTGTCATGAACTTTGAACGTTGATGATTGGCTGAGTTTCATGCTATTAATTTTAATGCCTAGTGCATTACCGACTGTAATGAGTCGAATATTAACCTGGCACAGTATGAGTTTCTGATATGGTGCTATTAATTTGTTTGCATGAGAACAGTATCTGTGGACTTGCAGCTCCGGTGGGTGGACTAAACTTGACGCTTAAAGACTTCCTCACTGAACAGACCTCACTCTCGCAGTCTCATTTATTACCAATGGCAAGTGTCATACTGACCATGTTAATGCCTGTCATTTTACAGACTACAGATTTTCTTCCTAAATACAAGAGTGAAGAAACATAAAAAAAAATACCACAACACCTCATGGGGAAAAGCCTACATCCACTTTGGGAAATAAACATTCTAATTTTCTTTTCGCAAAATTTTGAAAAAAATTAAACTAAAGCACTCACTGTAACGGTCAACTAAGTTTGTACCGAGTTCAGAATCAAAGGCACACTATTTTCAACTTATTATTACCTTGTCTTACACCCCAACTTCTACCCCCACACAACCGATTTCCTGCCCACGTGAACTCATTTGTAAGAAATGACAGACATCAGGACGCCACACCACTGAAAAGAAAGCCCAAGAAAGACTATATATTGAGAGTGATGATTTTTCGTAGGTGAATTGCCTCCTTGCTTCATCTGAACCTGCAGACCCAGTCATCATGCGAGTCCTTCTCATCCTTTTGGTCGGCCTTCTCGTCGTGGGTGAGGTGACGTGCTGGTCTGCTTGGTCTAACGCTACGTTGATAACACCTAGTGTAATCAGTATACTTCTTCAACGGGAAAGTTTTTGAATGAGAAACCTCAAAAGCTACATGTCTTCTTGACTAGTAATCAAAGAAAGAAAGAAATAGAACGCAAAATAAAAGCAAAAGAACACAGTAAACATTTTGCTAACGAGAAAAGGAATGTTTCTAATTATGTTGGGTTTTTTTAGGTCTTTTTGTGTTGTGTGGATTACAGGAGTGGTCGGCAACAGGAGAGATTACATAAATTCTAATAAATACATAAACTAAAATTTCAAAGCTATCTAAGAAGTGTTTACTTTAGCTTTACCGAATCATTAGCTCTAAAACTTAATTTATAAATCATCTGAAGAAATTGAAAAGTACTGACCCAAGTCACAGGTCTAGGAATGTAATCGTATCCGCATAAAAGAGAAGAATTTTAAAAAGCGTAGTACAGCTAATCGTATAACAATATCTACACACACAAATATCAATTCTCGCGTGTTGCTGTGTAGAGAGAAGGACATGATATTGTCTGATATAACGGACTAAGAAAACAAGGACACTACAATAAACATTTACATCATAATGGTAAATGTTCTCTAGAACCATCCACTCATAGACCACTGCCTCTAATAAGAATCCGCTATCAAGATTTCACAGACCATTGCCATCATAGTAGGACTAAATGTCTTTTTAAACATACCCAGAAAGTGAAGATCAAAGAAAGCTATGTCAATCTGTTCATTTGCTAAACCAACTATAAAAACATTGAAATTATCCATAAAATTTCTTTGATATCAGGAATAAATAAAATTCGGACATAATGAAGTGAAAATTTCGTTAAAGGATAATGGTTTCAAACTTCTTAAAATTTAATAAATCTTCAAAACGCCAGCTAAAAAGAGTATCTTGAACTATTAAAAGACAGATGACCAATAAGAGCAGCTAGAAATTCGATTTTAATGACAGCTCTGGGGTTTTTATTTGTAAACTTCCTCTTCAATTTACAATTTGTTTTTCTTTTTATATCTAATTTGTCTAAGTAGGAAATGGCCACACAGTTGTAAATCAAGTGTGGGATTGTATTATGCAAGCCATTATCATCATAATGATTATTTTTGTTATCATTATTATCGTCGAAAATGCCCGAAAAGCAAAGGCTCCTGTCAACGGTAGGCACACTGTGTCGCTGTGGGTGATACGTGTATTAAAAAACAATTTCAAACAGAAAAACAAACAAAAGTAAACGAAAGTAATTATGTAATTATAGGGGAACTATCTGAAGACAACACGTTTCCCATGTTTGATGGTCGTCTGTTGTGTTTAGCTTCACACAAACATGGCCGCTCGTCTACTTCCTCAAAATGTTGACCTCATACATGACGTCATTCTCGCCATTATTTTGACGTCATTCACTACCTTCGTTTCAGAACAGTTGCCGCTATAAATAGTAGTATTCTGACATCATACATTAACACTCAGTTGCTGCTATAAATAGTAGTATTCTGACATCATACATTAACACTCAGTTGCTGCTATAAATAGTAGTATTCTGACATCATACATTAACACTCAGTTGTTGCTATAAATAGTAGTATTCTGAAATCATACATTAACACTCAGTTGCTGCTATAAATAGTAGTATTCTGACATCATACATTAACATACAGTTGCCGCTATAAATAGTAGTATTCTGACATACATTAACACACACGATGTTATCAATAGCATCATTAAGACATGTCATACATTAACACACACTTGCTGCTATAAATCTTATTATTAATAATACATGTAATCCTAACAATATATTGTTGCTGCTATAAATATTATTTATACATATATACTATCTTCAGAATCTTCTACCTCAGTGGCATTCGATAGCTTGTCAGTCAAATACTCAGACTATGGTTAATATAAGATACTACTAGTGCGTCTCGCATGCCTGCTTTATTCATTCATTTGCTTGTTGAATTTATTTCATTGCTTGTTGTCTAATAATTTTATACACTACACCTCGTCTCTCGAATATCACAAATTATGTTTGGTCTTTCTTTCAAAATCACAGCTCCTGCTGCTGCAAAGCTAAAGAGTCTTCTTTAATGTGGTGCAGGTCGTAAGGCCAGCGACCTGACAGTCAGTATGTAACGGACAAGTACTTAGTAGAGGGGGTTAGGAGGGAAGATCGACAACCGTGGTTGATCTGATTTAGCGTAGTGGGCTGGAAGTTGTTTGCCCTTGAGCAAATGACGTAAACTGTGATGTCAAAATAAGGTGACGAAAAAGATAGAGGAAAATAACGTTAGAGAAAGAAAACGGTGGACAGAGAGCTAACGGCGGAACCGAAGTTTGAGCTGGTGGATTTTCTCGGGACTTTCTCGCAACTGCTGCGACAGCGGAAAAAGTATTACGGAAAGTAATACCGTGGTTAAACTACAGGTGGATGTACTTCACAGGTCGTGAGTCACTGTAGTCCGTGTCCGCACCGTGGGGGAGCTCTGTGGCTTGGGCATCCCGCAGTACAGTTTCTTGGTGGGGCCAAGAAACCACACATTGGTGTCAGCGAGAAAACAACGGTCCCAGAACAGAAAACAACGGTTCCAAACAGCCTGAGAGTAAGCGCCGGTGGAGGAAAGGTTTCCTCCCGGCCTTCAGCGAATCTAACATCATCCGGCCAAACACCTAGGAGGCGGCCGCATGCGCAAGACCGACACGTTCTGCTTGTAAACTGTTGGTACCGTAAAAACCATTTATTTTTAATAATAAATAGACTTCTTGGAAAGAAGATCAGTGGGACTAATTAGAATATAGGACTTGGGAGGGTCTCAAAGACTTTAATATAAAAGGTTAATGTTTCATCAAGAACGAACATTTTGTTTTTTATTCTTCATCAGTGACAATATTTATGAGAGTCGATTGTATTGTTAACTTTAATAGTACGTTAGATGAATGATAATATATTGGTAATATATCTTGTGTGGCGAATGAAGGAGTGAATCTATGAGTGTTGATACTTTGCCTTTGTTTCATTTGACATTGTATTTGAATTGAATAATTATTCGTGCCTCTAAGAAGGTACGCCCATCCTCAAGCGATCAGGATATTTTGGTTTGTGGAAAGAATGCGCGTGTCAGTGGATGGTCCATGACAACTAGACAAAAAGAAAAAAACACATATTAAAAAAAAAACAAGTTATGTTTTTTTGTTTTTTTTCATTTTTTGAACGTAACAGATTTCAAACACAAATCTACATCTCCATGTGTATTTTTGCATAAAAATGCAAGAAAAATAATAAAATTCCACGTGTCTTTTAGAAGGAAATTATATTTTTATTTAATAATAGGACTTCTCATTCACACCTCGTTCTTTTTTTAAAGTACGGAGACCTTACATTTCATTTTTATATTTATATAGAGAATGCGCTACAAAAGTTATTGTTATTATATATTATAATTTATTGATGGCAACCACTGAGCTTTTACTGAAAATAAGAACTAAATAATTCATTTCTCTTCCATTTAGAGAAGCTTTAAAGTAAGCTCCTTAAGTAAATGAATACGTCTAATGCATAGTTATATTATTTTTGAAATTTCTTTATTTCTTGTTTGAAAGACTAACCTGGAGCATCGCTGACAATAATTGTGACTTTGGCAAATCCTCTTTCATTGCTGAAAGTTAGAGTCCAGTTTCCTTCGGTTGTTTCGTTTTCCTTGCCAAGATATTCAGCACAAGGTTAGGAGGGTTACCACTTAAAGTGCAGTCGGTTCTCTGGGTGATGTTACTGATTGGCAAAACTGGTGTCCAGAAGCAGCCACCATTGTCTGTGGAGTAAGCCTTGACAGGAAGCGCTACTTCTCGAAGGCCTGGAGGAATCGTCCTATGGCTGTCTACAAAGCGTGGAGGACCTTCAAAAGTGGAAACATCTATATATTGCTTTAATTATCCCAATACTTTCACAACCTTTTTTCTTATGCAAATTACGCGAAAATATTACTTCTAGAGCGAATAATTCAATAAAGAGTAACTAAAATTTTCCAATTTTTGTCTCATTGCCATTAAATTGATAAAAACAAAAATGACACCTCTAATTATAAAGAAATATTATGTTCTTACATCTAACAAGAAATGATACAGATCTGTTGTATTCCGAACCCACTCCTTCACACCGAACGATTGGCTTTTTAAGTTGCTTTTTAAGTTTTTTTAATTGCTTAAAAAATATAAGGAACTTATTGAGTCTTTAGAAAAATTAATTAAAGCTGCTGATGGCCATACAGAGGCTGCGATGTGGTCACCACGTCTACGTTGTCAGTACGTGGTGGGGAAGTCGTGCAGGTATCACCTGTTGCTGCAGTCAGTAAAGACACAACAGTCAGCAGGTGTATCACCCGGTCAGCCTCACCTCCTGTTGTATGATCTTTATAAAAGTCAAGACGTGGAGAAGGCCGTCAACGACTTGTCACAGGCAGCAAGAGGAGGGTCGTTGTACGTCATCGCTGACGAAGTGAGCGGGTGAGTAGTAAGTACATCGTGTAATGTGATGATAGACACACAGGTAGATGTCACTCGCTGTGATGTTAGAATCACCAACAGTTAACAGGTGATATTTTCTCAATGAAAGGAACACCTTCCCTGCTCACGCAAGTTTCGCTCCTCTACGCCACTATTTTTTTCGCACACGCTTTTTGTACGCATGGGTGAACTGCCATACGTGGTAACCAAGGTGATAATATTAAACCTTGACCTTGACCTTCCAACAAAACGGTTAGCTCGAGACATATACAGCATAAAACAGACAGGAACGCAAGCAAATATTATATGACTTGAAAGAAAAAAAAACAACCGTACTAAAAGAAGAATAAAATTAAATACAAAGAACACAAAGAGTAAACAACTAACAAGAACAAGAGCTGAGAGTAACAGGATATGCAAAATGAAGGATGATTGTCAGGAGTAATGTTTACAGAAGACGTGTGTTTTCATTGTAAAGGATTCAATAGTTCGTAGGTGGCAGATATGGAAAGGCAGAGAGTTCCATTGTTTCACTATACATCATGTGGCAATGTGTTGTTGTTCTGATGACAGGAAGAGGAAGGAGACGATCATCAGACGAGGACCAGACTTGTGTAGCTGAGATGTAAGGAAAGAGCAGTTGAGAGAACTAATCAGGGCAGGTGGCAGCAAAGAAATTAAAACACAACACGGACAGTTTGTACTGATGCCAGAACGGATGGGAAGCCAGTGTAAAAAACTAATGAGAGGGGTGGCGTGGTCACGTGTCCTGCTCTAAGCACCAGATAAAAATATGGAATGTTCATTTTAACTTTAGTTTCAAAAGAGCCAAAAAAAAAAGCAAAGTTGCTTTGCATGCAGAATATATTTTCTTTAGAATTTCTTTTAATAGTTACATATTTATTACAACTTTATTTACTACTTATCTTGGAAATCAGTTTCACCGTTTTCTTCTCTTTCTCCCATAGATAAAATAAACACAAAAAGTAATGTAGAGCTTTATCATCTACCTGCTATGTACTTGTTGAATAAGATGAGACTAGCTTTAGTCCTTACACATCAGTTTTGTACATCTGTACACAATTCTTGTTAGTAACAAACGGTAACGCTTGTTAATTCCTAATTTTTATTTGTTGTTAGGAACAGGGGGTTGTTGCCCCTGTCTGTGTTAGTCAGGGATTATTGCCCTTACCAGTATCAGTGAATTTTTGGGTGCGTCGTGTTTAGCGTCAGAACACGACGTCATTTTATGACGTTGTTTTAGATTGTGGGGAGAGTGGAAAAGTTTTGGAAGAAGCAGACGACGGGAGACGAGAGATAGAAAAGACAGGCGGGAAAGTGGTCTGACTGTACGTGTGGATACAGGGACCGGTAATAAGTAAATGAGTTGCTTGCCCAGTCAACGAACTACGAAGGGACTCACTGGGAGTGTGGAATCCCAACGTAACCGCCGGAGAGGTGATGAGAAGCGGACGGAGAAACATCCGATGGATAAGTAAACATTTTTTAGGGTTTATTTATATGAAAAACCAGCTCAAAGCATATTGTGAGTTGTATAATTTTGCTTTTGCAATGCCATTTTATTTCGTATGTCCTGTAATGTTTCGTCCTTTACTTCTATTTCAAGTAAACTACCAGGCGGTGGTGAAGTGTCACTTCATGCGCATGCGCAGACTATACCCATCCTTTAGATAAGCCCGGAGGATTGGATTCACTACAGGGGCAGAGCTGTAACAAAGGTCGCTAATACAATCCTGTGTGCAGTGTAGCAGGATATATATATTGCTCATAAGTCTTAAGTATCCCGGTAAGTTCACAAAGATTAAAATCACCGAGAATAAACTTAGGGTCGTCTGGGCAAATGACATCTATGTTTGTGTATCCGCAGTCATTCGATACGTCACACTCTCCTTGTGCGCATGGAGATTCACCAATTTAAAAAAAATCATAGAAAATAGGTAAGAGATAGAAAAAAATTCGTGTAGGGATTGTCTCTGGTGCGATTTCAGTCAAAATTGAGGTGAAGACTTTGGCAGGATGTAACATAGGATCGTTGCAAAAGTCCCCAACCTCAAAATTAAAAGTGGAGTTTCGGAGAAGGCGGGTGGAGAAAATGGTCTCAAAAGCAGGCCAGTCCTCTCTTTGCCAAATTCCACCCGCCGCTATTAAGATTATTGTCCCGCTCCAGACTATTTTTAAATTTTAATATTATAGGGAAATGGTCACTGCCACAGAGGTCGTCGTGTGCAGCCCAGTTAGTCTAATAAAAGTGCTGGCTGACCACTGATAATTCTATTGCTGACTCTGTGCTATTATAAGGACGGCTAAAGGTGTTAGAACCGTCGTTTAAAAAACAGAGATCGCTTTCCATAAAAAAAGACCCCAACAACTCTCCTCTGGTGTCAGTCGAGGCCCTGCCCCACAAGGGGTGGTGTCCATTAAAGTCCTCAAAAAGAAGGACAGGAGCAGGAAGCTGGGTCAAAAGAACCTCAAGGTCCTGTCGGGATATTCGAGCTGAAGGAGGGAGATAAACAGCAGATAGTAATAGTCTTGCCCAGGGAAACTCGTTCAGCAACAGCTTGAAGAGGAGTGGTGAGTGGTAACTGGCTAAATAAAAGATTAGAACGAATAAGAAGAGCAGTCCCACCTGAGGGTACATCAGTTTGTGAGTCCTGACGTAGAACTCGATAGCCTTTGAAGGAGAATGAGTTGGCAGGTAGGAGAAGAGTCTCCTGCAGTGCTATGACATCAAGAGAAAAACGAGATGCTAGGCATCGAAGTTCTTCAAAGTTTGCTCGGATCCCTCGACAGTTCCATTGAAGGATTATAGACATGAGTTATCTATGAGGAAGAGATGTAGACCGCTCCATAGTAATTGAAGGAGAAGAAGCGGATGAAGGCAGGGGACGGCGGGATGGAGAATGTGACATTAAGTGTCGCTCATCCATATCTATCTCCTGCTCGTCAAGAGGAGTATAACGATTTAGAATAGGGGTAGGTGCTGCTGTGGTGGTCCTAGATGTAATAGGTGTTTTTTGTGATTTTTGTTGTTTTTGTGTTCTTGTCTGTCTGCGGTGTGGTATTCTTGTTTCTTGGCGATTTTGTGTTGCGTGTTCGCTGGAGGGCAGTGTTTCTGATTCGTGAAGGGGAATGCTTTGACTGTGATGCTTGTGTGGCTTGGGATGCTTGAGATTTCTGTGATGACTGGGTGCCACCAGGAGACGCCAGATTCCGCGAGTACACGTTAGGAGAGGAGGCAGACGGATGTCCATCTGTGTTTATCTATGACAGGCCTCAGCCTTTATCAGGGCGATAAGACGAACCTGTGGACAGCAATGAGCTTCTTCGCTGCTACATGTCGTGTCCTACATCCTGTTCAGAAACACGAGATAACGGCTTGATTATCTAAACAAACCCCTGATGGAGAACATGTTTTTATCGCTGTTTTGTTTGACCTGTGTGGATATGAAACATTAAATGACTGAGTTGAGACATGCAAGTTCTGCTTCATACTCCGTTGTGTCTTGTTCATGATTCAGTCTCCGAGCAGTGTGAACATCTTACTTTGAGTCTTCTGGACAGGTAATCTTTTATTTTTAATTGATTCATCTTTCCACTTAGTATCGACATCGCGAGTAGTCAGCTGTCAAAATATTTCCATGTTAGGGTCTTTGGTGCTGAAAGCGACTGAGTAAACTCTTCTGAACAACACAATGTACATGTGTGAAACGAGTTAGAGGAGATGCTAGTTATACAAAACTGAACAGACTCGCCATACTGGATGTCTTGGTTGTAAAATATGTTCTTCAGCTCTGCCACGGACTTTGACCACCATGCTATCTTAGACATTAGTCACTGCATATACGTGACCCATGTCACAGAGATGTCATGTACAATGCGACACATTCCACCTGGATTAGGGAAGCAGGAGGTTTGTCATCAAACGGTGATTACATAATTACTATCATTGCTTCAGCGGCAACACAGACCTGACTGGTTATTTTTGGCTGCACCCACAAGGGTGTTTGTAGGTCGGTCTCAAAATTCTAAGCTATGTGGCGGGATTGTAAAATATCTCAATCACAGGTCAGATGACTACACAACAAACCTAGTGATAATCGCTCACAATAAAACTTTAGGAAAGCCTTTCCTTTGATGCTCTCTAACGACTCCATCAGACAAGTCAGCCTGTTATTTGTTATCTTTGTACTTTGTGTTAGAATGTTATTGACTGCTGATTTCTAACGCTGTTGTACTTTGTAAATATGTACAATGATATAAATAACATTAAATAAACATAAACTAACCACGAAAACCAGTATAACACGTATGACACGATACACTTGATCCCCTGCCAGGCATGACGAGGGTCGCCGCCACAGTCACGTGACTCTATCTTCTCTTTATTTTCTCTTTTCGCTCTTATGATCGAGTCCTATACCTCTCTATCAGCAGATATGTGTTCCAAGGCATCGTCTGTGAAATAAATATTTTTTTCTTATTTAATACATGTTTCAAGCTCCTGGTTATCCGCGGTAATACCCACGATACTATGTCACTGGTACTATGTCACTGACACTATGCCACTGACACTATATTACCCTACGACACACATGACTTTTTTCTCACACGCTTTTTACACTGACATGTTCTACGCATGCGTGATCTTTCATACGTGGTTACCAAGGTGACAAGCCTCGACCTCGACTTTCCGAAAGAAACGGTAGTTCGCGTGACCGTAGCTTTCATTCAAACAACAGGTATACAAGTAAACAAAGACGAGATGGAGGTGCTTCAAGACTGATGGTCAAATTAAATGAGAAAGTTGTGATTTGTCCTGATGAACACATTGCGACAGTTAGCACTGAGTTGAAGACAACGAAGTTGAACAAAGATGTGAAGTAGAAGACTACACCAGTCGATGGATTTAATATATATTCAACAACAAAAACAAAAGTAACAATACCAAATGAGCATTTAATACATTATTATTAAAATTGGCAAAGAAAGCTTGCATCTTAAGAACTTTGAATGTTATATATATATATATCTAATTTTAGGTAGAATTTCTGTTATAAGTGACATATTTAATACAACTATATTTACTACTTATCTTGGAAATCAGTTTCACCCTTCCATCCCCTTTCTCCCATAGACCACATAAACAGTTGCCACCACAATTTCTTCATCCATCTTGCCATGTACGTGTTAGAGAAGATGAAACTAGTCCTTACACATCAGTTTTGTACATCTGTACAAAATTATTTTCAGCAATAAACGTTAATGCTTGTCAGTTGTTTAATTTTTTTAATTTTATTTGTACAAGATACATTTACGTGTATACTTACACATTCTGTGTCAGACAACAGACATATACTCTCTCTTGTCTCCCTCCCTCATGCATGTATACATATCTACACACACAACCACAGCATTCACCGCTATTCACACACATTATTATGTACAGTGTCAGTGAGCTTAGTATACAAGTAGCCTCCCCTTGACATCAACGTGTTACACAATTACTGTCTAGTCACACACAACACACACATACTCTGAACACATGACTTTCTTGTCAATTAAAGTGATATTTCTGTTCATGAAACTTCATAAAATACTTTGACAGGAATTCAACACTTGTGATGTTTGTGCGCTGGACGAACTTTGATCAGCCGGAACCTGTGTGACGGTAACTATAGCAACACTCATGTCTGTCACAGGTCACCACACTTCCACTCTGTGTGTGACAAGCTGCTGACACAAGTTCCTCGTCTCCATCTTTGGGCGGCAAGTTGTTTCCATGGACGCGCACCCTCTGGTTGGCAAGTGGAATGTTTAACCAGACCCCTCCGCTCTCCACCGGCCGTCGTCAGGGAAGTCGAGCAGGACTTGTCAAAGCTTGTCCTGCCATACAGTGAGCGAGGTGTGCCCGACCACACAGACGGCCCGCTAGTCACACGACTGTATCACCGAGGTCAAGGTCACTCAGGTGACAGTCCATATGACTGTGTGACGTGCGTTCGTGACGTGGCCAACTTCCTACACAGTCTCCGTGTTGGTGTTAAAGGTAGGTGTGAGTATTGTGTAGTGTAACGTCTGTTGACAGATAAACTTGGTGTGATAAATAACAGGCAGGTGAGAAACAGTCTTGTGAATATGAATGTGAGATGTTGTTTGTCTAACTACCTACAGGGTGACAGCTCTTCATACCATTTCGTCTTTGACCTTTGATCTGAACCATGGTTTGTGTGGACTGGTCATCTCTGAAAGTGTGACATCATTACCCAGGTTTCTGTATCTTTACAACGTGTCTCAGTTTCTAGGTAATTTTTATTCAACTGTAACATCTACGCCATCTTGCCATATGTTAGGACTGTTCATCATTTGTATTACTTGTGTCTACTTCACTTTGGCACTGCTGACCACTCAGTTCTCCATTTTGTGATGTGTGGACCTGTGCCTCATGGCTGCACTGTCTGTAGAGTAGATGTTTGTGTCCTCTTCACCTCAACGATGTGACTGACGATGAGTGTGATATCAGGGATTGGTGGTTGTCTGTCGTCTGCTCCATGTGTGTTTGAGGCTGCTGTCACGTGATCTTGTGTCTGGATACTTACCTGTGTTGTCTACAACTGAAGTATTCAGGTGAATCTGTGTTCACCTCCTCTTGACTGTGTGACACCTGTAATGTTGCTGTGTGTAACGCCCTTGTTTTTGTTGTTTACTTTGTGTACAACATATTGAGTTTACCTGTAGTGTGATTGTACTGTGGAGTCTGATAATCTACATGGACATTGCTGACTGTTTATGTCAAAGCTAATGGCGGAAAAGTGCGCTATAAAGATGCCACTATTATTATAAAAAACATTATCATGATCATTATATATATATATTGTCATTATTATCAATACACTCACTGTGTAAGTCACGTGTTACTGTTATTTTATGTCGTGTTTATATCCATGTGTCTGTCAGTGTGTACCCTGTATCTCCGACAAGTAATTAATAGCAGAAACTTACTTTGAATGTTAACAGAGAATGTCACGACAACAGCCACGACCGTCACCTCCACCAACGGCGGCACAACACCGCCCTGCCTGCAGTTGAGAGACGTGCTGGTGTTGGACTGGGGTTACATTAGTGACGACTCGGGTGTAATGAAGGGACTGAAAGAAGCGGGTATCCCAGTGCGGGTGATGAAAGACAATGACATTGAGGACGTTGCCTCGGCTCGCAGTGACGTGGTGTGGGTGACGAGTGGACAGCGTGTTTGTGGTCTGGAGAGAAAAGTCGTCGTCTGTCTGGAGGATCAAGTTTTAACCCGGTTCCTCTTCATGTCCCGGTGTACGTCACAACTTCTGATTGTCTACTCTTAGGACAAACCAAAGGGTATCTGACGTCATCACATCGTGTCTATGATACATTCATATACACATATTGTATATTACACATTTGTATGCACATGTATCTAACACATTTATATACACATGCTTAATGATATGTATAGACATATGGTGTTTATGACATTTTTATGTACACATTTTGTGTATGACACATTTATATATACATGTTGTGTATTGCACTCACAACAGTCGGTGTCTCTCTTTACACAACAACTAGTGTTAACTTTAATATCATACGTATGCACACAGATGAAGTCACACTTTTATTGCAGCATGTAAATACGTTTTACAACATAGCACACCACACATAAACTAAACTTTTTGGAAAAAAAACTTTTTTTTATCAACAATTCGAGAAAGTACATGCACTGTAGCTGCAACATCACCAGGAGCAGCAGTAACTGTGTGTCGGGCTGTGGCAGTAAAACGTTTAAGACAAAAATGTTTTTTTAAATATTAACTTTCTTGTTCTTTTCTGCAGTGGACTGTTGAATATGTTCCAGTAATAACTTTTCTTGTATTTGTTTATGAATTCACACACAGACTGTGTCATACTAAGTCGTGTACAGACCTCCTTTCAAACCGTTATTTTTCCAGAGCAGCTGTCAACATGTCTCCAAGATCTGAGAATGACGAACCTCACGTGACCTGCCCAGTTGGTTACCCAAATAATAAAACCCATTCTCGTGTGATTTTGTCATTTTTCTCACAGTTACCTTCTACTCTCCTCAAGAGACGATTTTGATTCTATTGCTAATTTGGTCTCTGAATGATTAAACGACAAGAAGTGAACAGGTTGTGACTTTCAAATGAATAAAGACTTTTAATTGTTATCCACCGAGTTCATGTTCACAAGTGTCTGTCAGTCCTTTCACAATCACACTTCTTGCAAGACCAGCATGTGGCTCCACGGTGTTAGTCTTAATTAGGAACCTGGTCAGTCCCGCTACACTTGTTTGTTTGTTGTCACAGTACTTTCAACCCAAACACTTGTAACTACACTAATAATTCTCATACTTTGATCTTTACGTGTGTGTTTTCCCATGTGGGTGTATGTCACGCTGGTTATCTTGAACATCTTCTGCAGTAGGGTATAGATATTAATGTTTTATGTTCTTTTTACAGCATAAGTAAACTAGACAAAAATACAAGACCATATTATTCAGTGAAGCTTGTCTCGCTCTATCAGCGAACAGACAGACATCCTGCACCAATGGTCACACCCGTTAGAACATACCCTGGTGTTGATCACAACAATTTTTGGTGATTTTTTTCATTTGCAAACATAACAGCCTTTTTAAAGCTTCAGAACATTTAGGAAGAGCAATACCTAATTTGACATACAAAAATATCTGTTGTTACATCTCACCCCGGACCGTGGGCCTCGATTGCCTCCATTACTCAAGGCGACCTGTCAAGTCGTAACAACGGACAAGAAGTATTGTCTTTACTGTCGGCTTCCACTGCCCACCTGTAATCATCTACCCCGCATCAGCTGTTGTTCTCACCTAGAACCAGCTGGTTCATGACAGAATATTTTGTTTAATTTTTGTCGATTTCCCTGTTGATGATGATTCTACAAACATCGTGACTCTTTTTCGCTTCCTTAAGTACTTATCCCATTTAAATCTTGTCTAAACTTTTAAAATATTTCAACTCCTATAATGTGAATCCTCTTTTTTCTCACTAATTTCATGTACACTGCTAACCTCAGCCTCTCCTTTCTTTCTTTCCCAATAAATGTGTGTGTGTGAATGTGTGAGACAAAGATTTCATGTTAACCTTGATACTTTTTTATTTTGGCTGTTCGCTGGTCTACATCACATATAGATGCCATAAAACAAATCCTTGTGAGGGAAATGAATATTCTCATTGGTAAGTATTTACTGAAGAAGGCAGTGCAATAACAACTCCAATTCTTTCGGTTTTGTCTGAAGTCATTTCCACGCTAGAATCTTCCTGTAGTTTACTTTCAAGTATCATGTACTTCCCCAATAAATGACAGCCAGATGGGGAAGCATGTAGCCGAGCGGTTAGAGCGATGGCGTCCAAACTAAGAGTAATCTGTTTCAATTCCCGAGTAGCCAAGCATGCTCTCCTAATCACCCACCCAGCGAGAACGGGGTATCTGACTATATAGGGTAAGACATCGCTCTCATGTAAAGCTGGCTCCAAGAAAAGTGAGGTCTCTAACACCTTACCAACGACCTCAAAAGATTAGGAGATGACCTTTACCTACCAGCCATTGCCGTCAGTAAAATGTCAACAGAAAATCCAAGAAACCGTCATCAAAGTTAGTGGTCACGTACCGTACTATGGCATATAAATCCGTGTTTAAAAAGTAGACGCAAGACATAAAGAAACGTTTATATTATTGCTATTTGCAAAATTTGTCAAGCACATGTTCTTAGTGCTTAAGAACAAGAACAAAACATGGACAGGATACGAGGGACAGGAAAACAAACAAATAACATATGAACTAGAAAAGAATGAATAACCGTACTAAACGAAGAATAAACAACTGTACTAAACAAAGAATAAAATCAAATACAGAAAACACAAAAAGGAACCAACTAACAAGAACAAGAGCTGAGAGTAACAGGATAAGCAAAATGAAGGATGATTGTTAAGAGTCATGTTTACAGAAGACGTGTGTTTTCCTTGAACTTGTTCAGGATTCAATAGCGGGTAGGTGGCGGATATTGAAAGGCAGAGAGTTGCATTATTTCGCTATACAATAACTAAACATTCTGTGGCAATATGTTGTTGTTCTGGTGACAGGAAGAGGAAGGAGACGATCATCAGACGAGGACCAGACTTTTGTAGCTGAGATGTAAGGGAAGAGCAGTTCGGAGAAATAATCAGGGCAGGTGGCAGCAAAGAAATTAAAACACAACACGGACAGTTTGTACTGGATGCCAGAACGGATGGGAAGCCAGTGTAAAAAAACTGATGAGAGGTGTGGCGTGGTCACGTGTCCTGCTCTAAGCAGCAGATAATAATATGGAATGTTCATTTTAACTTTAGTTTCAAAAGAGCCAAAAAAAGCAACGTTGCTTCCTAATAGCTTTGCATGCAGAATATATTTTCAGTTAGAATTTCTTTTACAAGTTACATATTTATTAAAACTTTATTTACTTCTTATCTTGGAAATCAGTTTCACCGTTTTCTTCTCTTTCTCCCAAAGATAAAATAAACACAGAAAGTAATGTAGAGCTTTATCATCTACCTGCCATGTACTTGTTGAATAAGATGAGACTAGCTTTAGTCCTTACACATCAGTTTTGTACATCTGTACACAATTCTTGTTAGTAACAAACGGTAACGCTTGTTAATTCATAATTTTTATTTGTTGTTAGGAACAGGGGGTTGTTGCCCCTGTCTGTGTTAGTCAGGGATTATTGCCCTTACCAGTATCAGTGAATTTTTGGGTGCGTCGTGTTTAGCGTCAGAACACGACGTCATTTTATGACGTAGTTTTAGCTTGTGGGGAGAGTGAAAAATTTTTGGAAGAAGCAGACGACGGGGAGACGAGAGATAGAAAAGACAGGCGGGAAAGTGGTCTGACTGTACGTGTGTATACAGGGACCGGTAATAAGTAAATGAGTTGCTTGCCCAGTCAAGGAACTACGAAGGGACTCACTGGGAGTGTGGAATCCCAACGTAACCGCCGGAGAGGTGATGAGAAGCGGACGGAGAAACATCCGATGGATAAGTAAACATTTTCTAGGGTTTATTTATCAAAAACCAGCTCAAAGCATATTGTGAGTTGTATAATTTTGCTTTTGCAATGCCACTTTATTTCGTATGTCCTGTAATGTTTCGTCCTTTACTTTTATTTCAAGTAAACTACCAGGCGGTAGTGAAGTTTCGCTTCATGCGCATAAGCAGACTATACCCATACGTTTAGATACACCCGGAGGTTTCGATTCGCTACAGAGCTGTAACAAAGGTCGCTAATACAATCCTGTGTGCAGTGTAGCGGGACATATATTGCTCATAAGTCTTAAGTATCCTGGTAAGTTCACAAAGATTAAAATCACCGAGAATAAACTTAGGGTCGTCTGGGCAAATGACATCTATGTTTGTGTATCCGCGTCATTCAATACGTCAGGGTTCAACGAGGTCACACTCTCCTTGTGCGCATGGAAAAATTACCAATTTAAGAAAATCATTAAAAATAACGATAAGAGATAGAAAAAAATTTAAACTAATAATAAGAGGTCAAACTGTGTGAAACTGAAATGTTTACATTTGAATCCTGCATAAACAGTCACTTATTGGGTAATCCAAAGCAAAACAAGTAGGTGTAATTGAAAAGTATTTAAATTTCACACAGGATTGCACAGGATATGTCATGCTAGCACAAGTTACACCTCCAGGAATCACACTTTGATAACTGCATATAAAGTTGAAATGAATAAACATTGTTCTTGTTAAAAAAAATCAGATTGATGCATTTAATAATATTATTATCGCTACGCTAAGAAGGTACAGAGCCGCGCAAAAAAAAAAAAAAATAACGACGGAGCACAGAGTGCCTGCGAAGCAAATTTTCACCCGTGTTAAAAAAATTATATCTGTTAAACTACAAAAAAGACAAATATATGTGGTACGCCGTTTAAAAGAGCATTTTAAACACATTTACTGTGGTGTTAATTTTTATAGGTTCTGATTTCTCGTAGTAAGCTCACATCAAGGATAGTAACTGTATGGGACATTGATTTCAGAAACCGGTCAGAATGTCACAAGTCAGAAATGAAAGAAATTTTTTTTACATGATATGTACAAGCATAAAGTACCAAACAAGATCATATTTATTAGAATATACATTAGAATTTAAATATTACATACCTTTTTCTTCTCATTTTTTGTTGTTTGAGTACAAATCCACGTCAAATCGAGTGACCTTCAACGATTGTCAATATGGCGCACAAGTAAACAAACTATACAGTTGTTTAAACCACGATGAAACACATGATTGGTTGAATTTCTTCGCACTTAAAGGGAAATAATCGTTGGGGGAACAGGTCCCAAAGGTTCCCGTGTTTTCTCCCTTGTGTATTCGTTCATTTACGCACAGGGTTTACCCTACACTGGCTACCGCAGTGTTTCGTCCCTGGGCGGCTGGAATGTCCAACCCTAGAATAGCCGATATCCACTGTGTATACACAAGTGTGTGAACAGCTGAGGAAATTTCAAACCATTCATCAAGTGTTTCAATCTACTCACTGGGGCCAAAGCCTCGAGGAAACCAAAGACCATATCCTGCCCCGACGGTCACACTCCTAGGAACATCGAACATACCCGGATGTTGATCTATAATACTTATTTATTTAGTTTACATTTCTGTTTAAACATAACAATACACTTCTCTACACTCCTGCCCGCTACACATACAATATGATGACATTAAAGCTGAACTATTATTTCGCGATTCGGGAAACTCCGATAAAGTAGATCGACATTGAGAAACATTTTTATAACAGAGTACACAGCTCTTAGTTCCGCCATCTTGCCAGTCCTCGTCGTGACCACAGCAAGAAAAATAACTCAGTTATTCCACTGCAAAAGCATGAGAAAGATTTATTTCAGGACAGGGGAGTACTGATCTTTCCTTCTGTCGTTGATGTGATAAAGACTTCAGTACAGCGATAACATCGCCATCGTGGTCTGAGGAGGAAGACAGGCTGTGAGTGTGTTTGAGGTCCTCACAAGTGAGCAGCAATACTTAGCAGAACTGAGTGTATATTGGGTATATCACAATGCTGAAGTCAACTATGAAGTAATGAGAAATTGTCTCCACTAGCTGGGGAAACAGTTTTAAGAGCGCTCGCATGTGATCTGAGAGACGATTGGTTCGATACCCGTGTGGCGCAGCAAACTTTCCCTCGTCAACCAGCTGCTGGAAATAGCGACATGGCTTTATACAGGGTTGGCGAAGGCAGGACAGTGAGAGAGGAAATGTTCACATTGTTTTATACATTGTAGTTAGTTAATGTTGTTATGTCAAACATCTAGAGTACTCGTTTTAAGCTCAATCTTATTAATGTGTTTATTTACTTAGTTGCTTTGTACACACGAATGTGTTGTGTCCCCATGATTTGTCAGATAATCCTCACTCTCAGCTATTATCATCATCTATGGAAAGTAGTTTAATACTTTTATTTTTTTATATATGCTAAATGAACACCTAATTAAGTGAACATTCGGAAGAAATTAAAAGAGAAGAGGAACCGAGGAAACAAACAATTATCGTTTGCATTGTGGATAGTCTTACAAAATGGCTACTGGGGTTAGTTAGGGTATGGGCTATGTTCTAATAAATAACAAAACGAGATAACAACAACTACCTGACAACAGAGCTTACAGAAACAGTTTTGTCAGTTTATGGCACTGATAACATGCTACTGATATTATGCCACTGACACTATATTACCCTATGACACATGACAGTTTGCTGGTTTCTCACCAACAGAGGAGACCACGTGGTGCAGACGCTGCTTCCGTCAAACTTGGTCCTGTACAGGGGAGACCACTGTCAACAATGTCTGCTCATCCGTCGTTTGGTCAGGTGAGCCACTCTCCTTCCCTGCACGCTTAGAGAACTTCAACTATTTTTATCATCCTTATTTTGTTATATGTGTAGAGGGCCGAATTGGAGGCCAGGTAATTATAAGTGGGCGGGGCTCAGTGAAAGCGGACAGTAGGGGAAACCTTTCTGTCCGTTTTTACGACTTGACAGGGCTCCGTGACTTATAGAGGAGATCGAGAACCAGAGTCGGGGATGGCAGATGTAGTAGGTAGGGGAATAGCGCAGTAGGCAGTAGTAGCCTTAGTATTAGAGCGATAGCGTTAGGCACAGGTAGATTAGGTTACGAGTAGTCACGTGTTCTTTTAGTATATAGTTAGGGGTAGATGTGTAGTCGGGGCCTTTCTTCCCAAACACATTACAGTAGCAAGTCTGTGGGGGCCCGTTATACAAGAACGTATTGCGCTCAACGGAGACAAAGATAGCGCTGACTGGACGATACGACGCAGCCAGCCGTGACCACTTTACAAGCATTAAAGGATCACACACCTGCTGATTGTTCCTGCCTTACTGGTTTGAGTGTTGGACGTGTGTTGCCGTCACCATACAACCCCTTACCACTCGGTTACATATGAAAACATCTTTAAGCCAGTGTAATGCTGTTGCAGATATTTAATGTCTTCTTGTACATTATCATCTCAGTGATGTACCCGGTGTTCAGTCTCATCATGTTCTCACTGTAATAAATATCACAGGATCAGCGACCTAAAGGAGGAGATGGTAGACAGAGTTGTAGAGGCGGTGGCCGGGTCAAAGTTTACCTACAGGCTGTGACCGATGAAGAGGCGGCACTACTTACAGATACAGGTAGGCGGTATTTTTATATGCTTTACTTTTTCAAACTCAAAATAGATGAAAGTAGGATAGAAAGTAAAAGTAGTGAAATAGCATTCACAAGTTAACATCATAGTTGATAAAGCCATAAAAATTGTGGATAACTGACAGAAAAATGATAATTTTAATGATAATCCTTATGACCAGCTTTATGATAACGACTACAGTAATGATGATCTGTGTTCCATGTTAATATTAAAAAATACTATTAGTGCAATCAGCCATGGTAGCTCCTCGTAATAATAAATGATCAATTCAAAAGCAATTGTCTGTTATAATTTAAAGAAATGTGTAAGTTCATTGGCAATCCATCATAAAAAAGTATTTCTTTTTAAAGTGAACACACGTCCTCTGGAAGAGGTAAAGAAAAACACAGGCGCTGACATACAGTTTGACCCCAACCACTCACCTGTACCAGGTATGAAGATTCTTATCATCCGCGGTCTTCCTACTCAGATCGAGGCGGCAGTCGGGCTCATCAGCCAGAAAACTGCTATAAAGGTTTGTTTGTTGACAATCAAATAAATATTAGAACAAGTGTGCAACACATTATAACGTAGGAGATAAAAAATACCTTACTTAATGACAGAAAATACAAAGGGCCATGTCCAGTACTAAATGGCAGTAGCTAATACAAGTAAAGTCTAAGCAAAAAACACAAATGACTTAAGGATAATAAGCAGTTATTATTTAATTGACCACAGGAAGCTTTACCAGACCAGGCCCAGACATTCTGGGTTGAGTGGGTGGAGGCCGCGTTCCCTCATCTCGACTCTCGCGCCTACTTCCTGCCTCCTGTCTACGTCAACCGCGTGCCCATGACTAGACAGGCAGCTGCTGGTCAGGAGGTTCTCGTCCTACAGTCAGCACCTGGACAGGCCGGTCAGTCTATCCAAGTGCCGACGAGTTCATCTTCTGCTGCTCATCCGTCCATTCATCAGCCTCCTCGTCTTCAAGACAGTGATGTCAGAGACGATGCTGCCATGCAGAGGATTTTTTTCTGTCTTCAGAAAATGTTTGAAGAGAACAGAGATGTGATGGTTGGACTGACTCAGCTTCAGTTCGGACAGTACCTGGGTGAACCTTGTTACGCTGCCGCCGCTACCCACCTACCCAGACCCTCCAACCTTCCTCCTTCTCTACCACACAACTGGAAACAGGGAGACTTTGATGTGCTTCTTATTCATCAACAGTACGGACTGGTAGTCTGTGAGGTGAAGGCAGTGGGTGACAATATCACAGATTTAAACAAGTCACAGCAGGATGTAGACAACAACATTAGACAGAAACTGAGTAACGCCGTGTCACAGCTGGACAAGGCGGAGGCCATGTTGTCTCACCTGGTGTCCGACATCGCTCCCGGTCTGCCCGTCACTAAGGTCATCGCCTTCCCCAACCTCAGGGGTCAACAACTTCAACAAGCCATCTCCGGCGACAACCTCCTCATTCAGGTTTTAGTACCTTTCCGTTACCTTACATGTGTTCTATAATATACCATTCAAAATACCTAAATGTGTAAAAAAAATTATCAATAGAAGACAAACCGATAATGTGAACAGAGCATGTGAAAGTGAATGAAATGTGGTATCTGTATGTATAAAAAAAAGAGAAAATAATTGTTTGGGGAAAGGGATGTGTATCAATATCAGTGCCAGTAGCGGCGTCCACACGTGTTTGTGTGTAAGTGGCGGTTGTTATCAAATCGAATTCACAGTGTAGTGTTACTTGGCAAGTAAAGGCATTCTTGTTTATTTTTTCTTCTTTGGTGCACATTATTGTCTTCACGCCATCTCAGGACGATTTGTTTCAGTAAAGTCATTGCATGTAGACAGCTGTTCTATCTATTATTAATCTATTATTATCCTGTAGGAGCCATTCTAAGCTACTGATTCGTATTTAACTTGTAATTAATACTTTAATGTTGAGGGTTGGTTAATTTTCGTTCAGTTTACTTTCATCTTCTATCTCTATATTTAACTCTTGTCACATGACATGATGTGGATCCTCTACAGGACCTGTGTCGGTGTCTGGGAACAACAGATCCCTCCAACATCCCAGGTCTGTGTCTGTGCTGTGATCAGTTGTCTGACCCCAAGACCCCGTGTGACGTCAGTAGTCACGTGCTGAGGGAACTCGGACACTGGTGGCAGCGACGTGTGGCTGAGGCTGGACCTGACAGTCACATGACATCTAAGTTGTACAAGACACTGGTAGCCAGGTAAATATGACAATAATGTGTAGTCACAACACTGTCACAGTTTAAGCCTGTCGTGTACGATGTTAGATGTGACATCAGTGCTCACGCCGCTGCTCTCGTCAGACAAATCGTCATCAGACTAAATTTCAAAAGTAAGAGTTTTATCTTCAACAGGGCTTGGTGACTGTTACCAGATGTTACAGGTGATATGTGGAAATGTTATGATTGGCGACGAAGCAGAAGTCCCTAACTCCGATGTCGTAATCAATGGCATGTTGGTTGGTCCTCAGTCTACGGTGCCAACCTCTCCAGGAAACTGAGTCTTTGCAGTTGATAAGATTTCCAACAACACTTTATTCACAGTATATGCGACAGTTCTTACTTGCAGACACGCTGTAACTACACTAACAGTAACACCTGCTGACCTCACAACTCTGACCACAGTGACACACCTTGTATTACATTTTACATTGTAAACATGTCATTATCAGCAGTCAGTTGCAACCCTAAAGTTGTCACAAAGGACTAGCATGGTGGGATAGGGTGTTAGGAATAATTTTCACGGGAGAAGTGCGTTTTCAGCGCATATGTAGCTCATGAAACCTGTATTCATCCACTGATGTAGTTTCAGGTTCAACAAAAAAATAAAGATGTTGTAAGTCCGACTGTTTGCCATTGTCACAGTGTTATAATTATTCTCTTGTTTTATCTAAATACATTTTTTCTACCAGCTCACTAACTGCTTTCTGTAAACTTGTTAAACTTGAAACACATTTTACCTTAAAAAATGTTATTATGCTGTTTTGCATTGTGCTGGAGTACTTCAATACTTAATTTGGAGCAGATCATTGTGTCCATTATAGAAGTAAGCTTTAGACAATTTCTTTAGTTAACATAAGTTAGACAGTAAAATAAAATGTCTCTTTAGTTTTAATAGAAGTTATGCACTTTTGTGGGGGGGGGAATGAAATACAGTTAACAATTAAATTATTATTAATTGTAAAATAACAGTAATAGTATTTGTAAAGCACATCAACTGATGTGACTGTACTAGATTCTGTGGTCCGGCGACAACAGTGACTGTGCCATGTACATGTCCTCCACGTGTGAGTGTCAAGACCCTGGGTCAGGCCGTGTGGTGGACAGGAGAGTGCTATACTGCTGTCATCACACTCTTCCCGGAGCAAGTTCACCTGCTACACACGGCGCCTCCCACACTCTTTCTCACCGGACCTCCCGGTACAGGTAAAACTGTGGTGCTGCTGCTGATGGCCATACAGTGGCTGCGGTGTGGTCACCACGTCTACGTTGTCAGTACGTGGAGTGGGAGTCGTGCAGCGAGCATCATGTTGTATCACCTGTTGATGCAGACAGTAAACACACAGCAGTCAGCAGGTGTATCACCTGGTCAGCCTCACCTCCTGCTGTATGATCTTGATAGAGGTAACGACGTGGAGAAGGCCGTCAACGACTTGTCACAAGCAGCAATAGAAGGGTCGTTGTACGTCATCGCTGATGAAGTGAGCGGGTGAGTAGTACATCGTGTGATGTGATGGTAGACACACAGGTAGATGTCGCTCGCTGTGATCTTATAATCACCACCAGGTGTCTAACAGGTGATATTTCTTCAATGCATGGAACACCTGCCCTTCTTTCGCAAGTTTCGTACCAGTAAGTAACTACTTTTTTCGCACACGCTTTTTACAATGACATGTTCTACGCATGCACGATCTTCCATACGTTGTTACCAAGGTGACAAGCCTCGACCTCGACTTTCCCAAATAAACGGTAGTTCACTTGACCGTAGCTTTCATTCAAACAACAGGTATACAAGTAAACAAAGACGAGATGGAGGTGCTTCAAGACTGATGGTCAAATTAAATGAAAAAGTTGTGATTTGTCCCGATGAACACATTGTGACAGTTAGCACTGAGTTGAAGACAACGAAGTTGAACAAAGATGTGGAACAGAAGACTACACCAGTCGATGGATTTAATATATACTCATTTGTACAAAATTCTTTTCAGTAATAAACGGTAATGCTTGTCAGTTGCTTAATTTTATTTGTACAAGATACATTTACGTGTATACTTACACATTCTGTGTCAGACAACAGACATATACTCTCTCTTGCCTCCCTCCCTCATGCATGTATACATATCTACACACACAATCACAGCATTCACCGCTATTCACACACATTATTATTATTATGTACAGTGTCAGTGAGCTTAGTATACAAGTAGCCTCCCCTTGACATCAACGTGTTACACAATTACTGTCTAGTCACACACAACACACACACATATACTCTGAACACGTGACTTTATTGTCAATTAAAGTGATTTTTCTGTTCCTGATACTTCATAAAATACTTTGACAGGAATTGAACACTTGTGATGTTTGTGCGCTCCACGACCTTTGATCAGCGGGAAGCTGTGTGTGACGGTAACTATAGCAACACTCATGTGTGTCACAGGTCACGATACTTCCACTCTGTGTGTGACAAGCTGTTGACACAAGTTCCTCGTCTACATCTGTGGGCGGCAAGTTGTTTCCATGGAGACGCACACGACGGCTTGCAAGTGGAATATTTAACCAGACCCCTCCGCTCTCCACCGGCCGTCGTCAGGGAAGTCGAGCAGGACGAGAGGATCACTAAACACCATTTTGTCAAGCCGTACAGTGAGCGAGGTGTGCCCGACCACACAGGCGGCCCGCTAGTCAGACGACTGTCTCACCAAGGTCAAGGTCACTCATGTGTCAGTCCAGTTGACTGTGTGACGTGCGGTCGTGACGTGGCCAGCTTCCTACACAGTCTCCGTGTTGGTGTTACAGGTAGGTGTGAGTATTGTGTAGTGTAACGTCTGTTGACAGATAAACACCGTGTGATAAATAACAAGCAGGTGAGAAACAGTCTTGTTAAGATGAATGTGAGATGTTGTTTCGCCTAACTACCTACAGGGTGACAGCTCTTCATACCATTTCGTCTTTGACCTTTTACCTGAACCATGGTTTGTGTGGACTGGTCATCTCTGAAAGTGTGACATCATTACCCAGGTTTCTGAATCGGTTTCTGTATCTTTACAACGTATCTCAGTTTCTAGGACATTTTTATTTAAGTGTAACATCTGCACCATCTTGCCATGTGTTACACCTGTTCATCATTTGTATTATTTGTGTCTACTTCACTGACTATCTATGTTTGGCACTGCTGACCACTCAGTTTTCCGTTGTCTGATGTGCGGACCTGTGCCTCATGACTGCACTGTCTGTAGAGTAGATGTTTGTGTCCTCTTCATCTCAACGATGTGAGTGACGATGAGTGTGATATCAGGGATTGGTGGTTGTCTGTCGTCTGCTCCATGTGTGTTTGGGGCTGCTGTCAAGTGATCTTGTGTCTGGATACTTACCTGTGTTGTCCTACAACTGAAGTATTCAGGTGAATCTTTGTTCACCTCCTCTTGACTGTGTGACAACTGTAATGTTGCTGTGTGTAACGTGTTGTTTGTGTTGTTTACTTTGTGTACAACATATTGAGTTTACCTGTAGTGTGATTGTGTTGTGGAGTCTGATAATCTACATGGACATTGCTGACTGCTTATGTCAAAGCTAATGGCGGAAAAGTGCGCTATCAAGATGCCATCGTTATTATCATAAACATTATCATTATATACATATTATCAGTATTATAATTACATTCACTGTGTAGGTCTCGTGTGTCTGTCATTTTACGTGGTGTTTATATCGATGTGTCTGTCAGTGTGTACACTGTATCTCCGACAAGTAACTAACAGTAGAAACTGACTTTGAATGTTAACAGAGAATGTCACGACAACAGCCACGACCGTCACCTCCACCAACGGCGCCACAACACCGCCCTGCCTGCAGTGGAGAGACGTGCTGGTGTTGTGCTCTTCTAACATTAGTGACGACTCGGGTATGATGAAGGGACTGAAAGAAGCGGGTATCCCAGTGCGGTTGATGAAGGACGATGACATCGAGGACGTTGCCACGGCCCGCAGTGACGTGGTGTGGGCGACGAGTTTATTGAGTGTTTCTGGTCTGGAGCGAAAAGTTGTCGTCTGTCAGGAGAATCAAGTTTTTTCCCGGTTCTGCTCCATGTCCCGGTGTACGTCACAACTTGTGATTGTCTACTCTTATCACAACCCGAACGATATCTGACGTCATCACCTCGTGACATCATACACATGTTGTGCATGACACATTTATATACACATGTTGTGTAGGACACTTTGATACACGTTTTCTACACTACAGGAGGTGCAGTCGGTGTCTCGATCTCTTTACACATCAACTGGTGTAAACATCAACATCATACAATGAGTTTTGTTTGTATAGCAACTGATGTCAACGTTAATATCCTGCACACTTGGTCTTGTTTACAACTATTGTTATGTCAGACCTCTAACACACTGGGTCTTGTTTACGTAACTTGTGCTAATATCAAATTCACACACACTGGGTGTTGTTTACACAACAACTAGTGTTTATATATATATTGCGCAAGTCATGTGATTTTTTAAGACATTTATTTTATCTCAAATATATGAAATAGAAAATACAGTATCTTCCAATATAATACAAGCATATACACATAAGGTAACAAACAGTCATTCGTTCGTTCCAGAAATTGAAAAGAAATTGCCTGCAGGCAGTCCATTAGTACAAGTTACACATAGTGATGTTGATTAGGAGGATGATGGTGAATGAATCATTGAATGATTGGTTTACTGGCTGAAGGGCTAGCAAAACAAGTATTTAGATTATAATAAAAGCTTGGAGGACTCACAGTGCAGACTCAATCATGCTGTTGTGATTGCAAATTTTTTTAACTAAGAACCTCCATCTTCATTGATTGCATACCACAGACTGCAAACAATTTTCAGAAAAGTGCAGTTTGTTCCAGCGTAAATCAAAATTTGAATGACACAAAAACTGCAGCCATATTGTTCTCACAAAAACTTATTTCTCCTTTGTACAAAAAAAAAAAAAAAACCAAACAACTAGTGTTAACATCAATATACACCCTAGGTCCAGCGAGTGACTAGCGTACATCTGTACAAAACGTATTTTCTACTTTTATCAATGTAGGGCTAAAGTCTGGTTAAAGGTAATTGGAATAGGGACACCTGGGCAAGCTGACACCACATCAGCCTCGACTGTCGCGACACCGTCTAGTTCACACATTCAGGACCAGTGTCCAGTCGGGGGCAGCGAAAACATACGTCATCATTGTACATGGGCGGCCGCGATTCACTTACGGCCATGGGAGATAACTGTGTAACAGTCACACCCCTTTTGTGTCCAGCTATGAGCCGGGTATCGCTCAAGGCGTCCACCTCCCCTCTTGAGTAAGGTCTTTGAGTACTGGCACCGGCCTTTTGTTCATCAGACGGTGCAGCACCGCCAAAAGCCGACTACTCTGTCACCAATGCAGTGGCGTAGGAAGATGTTCGGCGTTGGGGGGGCAAACTCCCTGCTGACAGTGAACGGCGTTCGCAATCGCACATTACGTAAAAAAGGATGGGGGGGGGGTACTGCACGCACGCACGTACACAGTGGTAGCATCACAACACGCTGCTTTATTGTTAAAAGGCAAAGCAGCATTAAATAAGAAAAAAACAAATTAAAGAATGACTCCCCGGCTACCAAACATTATACCTAAAAAAGAAAACACCAAACCCCCGTGACAGCAACGATCAACATTCCAGCTCTGCACATATACACCAGCGCGCACACACCTATGCACACATGCGCGCATGCA
>SRHC01002238.1:0-18007 GCA_004794325.1 Pomacea maculata
CAATACTCGATGGTATTCAATATTTTACTGGAAAGAATAATGTCCTATATGATACACTATATGAACACCACACCTGTGTGTCCATAAGAGAAATACCGCTAAGCATCATTTGCTGTCCTGATGACACAGATCTGATGTCAGGCAGCAATGATGAGTTGCGGGATGTCACAGGTAGACTTGCAATCAGTGTAATGGAAATCATCACACACAAGAGTTGAACACCTTTGGATAGGAAAAGGAGATATTTATCTGAATGGCGTGCAACTTGAAAAGGTACAGAGTTTAAGTACCTGTGGGCGACGCTCTTACGAAAAGGCAGCTGCTGGCGGATTTTCGTCATAGAATCACAACAGCAGCGGCAGCAATAGTGAAGCTGAACAAGACATGGGACAGTAGGAGTATCAGCTTTGAGGCGAAATTCAAGATTACGAAGAAAAGACGAAAGAAAAGAATTTAGAGCAGAAAATTAAAAACAAAACAAAAACAAAGAAAGAGGATCACTGTAACGATTCGCGATTCAGGGGAATCTAGTTAGATTCATTTTTCTCCTTGATGTCAGGGGAGGGAAGTCGCGCGGAGGCTGCGTCAGTTCTAATTCTTTTTACGTCATGGATGGAATGACGTAAATGAGCTTAGCACAGCGTAACTAGGGCGACGGTAAGGAATGGAGAGCCATGTAGTACTCGTGATTGGTTGGCACAGTCTCCAAGAAAGACTGTTAGGAGGTCGTCCTAGTTACCTGGTCGCTAAGGGGCCTGATTGGTCAGGAAGATGAAAAGAACGAGTTAACTTAGGAGATCTAACGTTTCTCGGGACAGTCGGGATCAAGCAGTTGGAGAGTACAGAGCTCCGTGGAGAGTGATCAGTGTGGTCAACTGCCTGCAACGGATAGCCAACAGGGCCGTGCTTAGGGGCAGGCGGACGAGGCATCTGCCTAGGGCCCCGCGCTATTGACAAACATTACAAATAAATTAATCGTAGGTTTATGTTGTAATGTGTATGCAGCGTACTGTCAATGATAAAAGACGAGATATCCCTGAGGAAAAAAGTGACTTTAGATCCCAACTAAAACCGTGTGATCGTGGCGTGAGGGCCCCGCACATGCCCTTTGCCTCGGGCCCCGCGGGGGCTAAGTACGGGCCTGATAGCCAACGTACTTCAGTGGAAGATTACCAATTGTATTCCAAGTCGTGGTGTAGCAATTAATCCCACTGGAATATATCAGCTTCGCCGAGACAAGTGGTGTGGCTTTAATGTGGTTTTTAGATTCACGAACTTCGTGAATTAATTTGTCGGATATAACCTGCTGGTCCAGTCAGTCATCTCACCAGCCCGTCTGAGAAACCTTAGGAGGAGGTTGACGCTGGGAGAAGTAGCGTTCTTTTATTTTGTTCCATCCTCATCTCATCGTTAATTAATTTCATAAACATTAAATGTGTTAATCGTTGGCCGGACCTTTTTGTTGAAAAAGGTGAAAGAGTGCGGCGAGCGTGGTTTACATGCAGATGTTTACACGCGCTCGCAGACACATTCAACACACTCTTTTGTAGAAACGTTACAATCACTATGCCAGAGGAACCTTTCTTCTGAGACATAATACAATCAAACGGAACAAATGTCTTCTTGTTGTTTGTAGTGGTTAAACAGTAAGAGATGTGGTGTATGTATGTTTGGTGAATGCACTGTACATGTCGGTACCTAGTAACCCCTCCTCACCACCGCCAAGCGCTGACTAATTTGGTATGTTGCTCGGCATGATATTCTACCCAAACGGTCCTCTAGGGGTGTCTGGAGGGAGCTCGTGTACAACGCAAACAGAAGTGGTGACTGAGTACATTAGGAGGGGGCAGGCCGCAAGTTGGGAGACCTACTGACAGGGGCGAGGAATAGGTCTGGCGCATCTACACCACCATTGATGCAACTCAGTTGCTGCTTACCAAACGACTGGTCACAGTCAAGAAGAGAATATAAATAGTTTATTTTATTAGACATTTGAAAAAGATTGATATGGAACTTATTATAGGGAAAATATAAACTACGAAATAGATGAAGAATATTTTTAGCGTAGAAAAATATTTATCTCCTCTGTGGTTAGACACAAAAACTTGTAAAGGTCACACATTATTAACATTTTCTTGACATCAGCATGAGTAGTTTAAAGTTATCAGATATACTGTAATACTATAACGAAATGAAACTTTTTCGTAGGTCAATCAGACATCGACAGTATAATAAAAAAGGAAAGTCATCTTCTTCATCGAAATGACACATTGGGCACGTCTTATATTATTGTCAGAATTTCTTAATGCCTGTGAAACAAATCCAAGTCGCATCAGTGCATTTCTAGCTAATGTAGTATGATCTAACTTAAAACTGTCCTTGTGTTCCCCATATTGTCAGATGACTTCCTAGCTACGCCATAATCGAGCATTAATAATGTTGATAAAGTACACCAACATCTCAAAGAGCCAAGTAGCACTGTTAATGCGAGACCTATGTGAGCAATATTTTCTAGCAGTCATTGAGTCTTGCTGAACAGACAGCATGCATTTTAAAGTGGTGTCCAGACCCTACTGGTGTTCTTAAACCCCTGGGTCCCTAGTCACAAAGCAGTGTCAAAGATATCCTGAGGTAGAGAAACACAAAGTAGTGTCCGCAGGTTGTAGCAATCGCAGTATAACTATGAAAACAAAACGTTTTGCTATGTTCCATGCGGAAACGACTTACTTTCTCTTTATAACTATAATCCCTGGTCACTAAACAGTTTGTCTTTAATAAAGAGAGGGTTTTGCTGTCTTGGGTTCAGCTCTCGTCTCGGGCAACTGTTTTGTTTTTGTTTTTGTTTTTTTGTTTTTTGACATGAGGCATTTGCCTGAAGGCCTGGCTGCTTTACCGTGATATAACTTCAGTTGCTGGCTCTAAAAACTCTAATTCCCCTTCCTCCTCACTGACCTACAAAGCTCCCTGTACACTAATGTTCACTTACTTGCTACTTTGCTCACACGAGCCTGGAACCCAAAGCCTGCGGACGCGTTTATGCTGGAGACAAACCGAAGTGTGTAGATGTCTCTCAGTTCAGGAGGAGGTGTCGAGTTGTAGCAATACCTTTGGTACTGTGAATTGTTGTACACCTGAAATAAATTTCAGTAAAACCTTGAAACAAGTACTGGCATACGACTGTATGCGCAAAGGATATGTCCTCAAACATAAAATCTGTTCAGGTATGATTTTAGGTGTCTGAAGATTTTTTTATTTGTTACGTGCTTAAAATAGAACACGAAACAAAACAAAACAAAACAAAAATACGGACACATACAAGGAGAGAGGTCACACACACACACACACACACACATTCACATGCACACAACAGACATTCAGGAACATATTCATGCATACATACAACACGCACCTACACAATATCTTATGAGCGTAAAACGCACTCAGGAACAAACAAGAATACACTGTCTTTTAAACTTGCAACTACAGTACAGAATATACTATCGTGACACAATTTATGCAGTATAGCAGATATCAGGTTTCTTTTGAGAAAACGGTTTCGTTGCCATTTTAACTTTCTCATCCTTGATCGAACTTATAAAAGGGAAACAATTGAACAGATGATTGAAAAATTATTTCCAGTTGCTCTCTTGTTATCACAACAGCCTGTCAATGGAATGCAGTTGTGCAGGGGAGACGTACCTGGATGTAATCACTGTCACATGATGTGTTCGGCAGGTGAAAGTAGGTGAAATTGATTTGCCAGGTGCTATAAGGACTCCAGGAATACAAGGTGTAGAAACAGTTCTGGTCCCCGTAGTATTCATGTGGAAATCCTGGCGACTCGATGGTCCCATTATAGCCCGATGATATTACTGTGTCGCACACTAAGTGCAGTTACAAGAAAAACAAATCATTTATTAGTGTAGATCAAACGTGGGGAATCTGGCACTTTGTTTTGTTTTGTTTTGTTTTGTTTTGTTTTGTTTTGTTGTAATGTTGAGATCACCTCAGAAATCATCTGTTTTAATTGGAAGCTTGAATATTTGGTTAACATTGTCGCGTGTCAGCGATTGTGCTATCATCCTTGTATGCCTCCCATACTGAGCTCGCCCATCGTTAGGTGTTTTCTTCACGCTTTTGTCCCCTCTTTGTCTTACGTCTTGCGCGCTCGCGCACAGCTTCCTTGATGCGTCATTTTACTTTTTTCCTTTTTTGACGTCATGGGTAGTCGTCATCAAGTAACAGACGGTGCTGGACCGTGGCCATGACAGTCAGAGTTTTTCATTTTGTATCGACCGATCTGCCACAAGCCGTTTTGGGTGAGTAGAGACCCATTCTGTCGGGTTCCACACCATTCTAGTCTGTAAGGGCCTTTGGGTGGCGGTGGGAGTGCAAGTGAACGAATCCTTTTATGTTCAAAGCCATATTCAGATGCTTGCATGGAAGACTTGTACTTTGTTAGGTTAACGTTCGTGATTGCCGGGTCGCGACGCTTGTAGCGCGTACTCGTTTCCCGTTGTATGGATTTGTGTCAGATCAACATTAGATTTTTGACGAATCTTAGGATTAGTCCGATAGTCAGATATATGTGTCGGTGTGAAAATATTGTTTTAGAAATTGAGCAGTTTCGGGACACGCCTGTTGATTGTAAGAATTGTTTTATCTACGGGCTTATTTTTCGTTCTTCTTCACTCTTCCACCTGTTGTTGTTTTTCGCTCTTCCTTCGTGTCACCGTGTCTTCACATCCTTTGTTCGCATTGCTGTCCGTCATCGTGTCGAGCGTCCACCCTGCACCATCATCATCATCTCGTCGGCGAGTGAACTCGCGACTCTGCTGCACCAGTGTGCGGAAAGGCCTTCGACTGAACACCTAGAGCAGGAATCTTCGAGCAGGAGCTTTCGTGGCCAGTGACCGGCCCACATCATCGCATCTGGATGAGAAGACAGAGGGGTGGGGGTACGTCTTTAAAGCGGCAAGCAAGGCCAGAGGGCGGGCTGCCGTCTGTGGACATCTTCAACGGACTTCTAAACTGTCACCCTGCAGTGCTTGTGGGTGATGTATTGTATATACGGTGACTGAGATTAGCCTGTGCACAGGGCAGCTGATTTGTCTTATTTTTATTTATCTATATTTTGTTTTTTGGATTGTTCGCGCTGATCTATATTTATTCATGTGAGAGTGTGGAATGTTTGATTTTTGATTCCTATCAGTATTATTTTTGTGGCTATTAAATTAGTTTTGTTTGTTACGTGAATTTTGTCTTTGTCATTTCTGTTTATGGTCTGCGCTCAGTTGAAGTTCGACTGGCTTCGTCGCGGTCACGCGACAAACATAATCAGCTGTCAATAATAAATTCATTTAAAATCTAAACAAAAATATAATTAATCAAATACCATCAACTAACACTAACTTTAAAATACATTTTGATATCAACAATACAAAAAATTTAATGGAGCTGTTTTTCTAACTTAAATTTTAATTTTTTGAAGTATGCTGTCAGATTTTCAGCGATCAAAGGACATGCCCTGAACAGTATATCGTTTTTCTCTGTTGTCTGGCAGCTCAGTTTTGTTCCTTTTTAAGTGAAAAACTTTTATCCCGTAGACCGTAGGGGTCTAATGTCTTTTTCCACTCACAAAGACAACAGATATAAGCTCGTGTGATAAAGAATGGAAGCTAACAACATAAATATAACTTTACACTTCATCCTGTTCCTGACTACAGAATAGGAAGAACACACGTCAACAAAGCGAGACTTACATAAGCTTGTGGACCTTGATACAACAGTCAGGTGAAGAAACAAGAGGAACCAAAGGTGAGCCATTGGCTTCGCCATCCCTCCTCCTAGTCATTGAAAAAACAGCATAAGAAATCAGATGTCTTCCATGTTTACCCGGGTTTGCATCGGTGCAGATTTGTTGCTTAGTCTTCCAGTTGGGAACGTCTGATATGTTTCTTAATTGGACTCAGTCTTATTCATGAACCGCTGAGAGGTAGCCAGCTTTTGACCAATAAGAGGACAACAAAATGTCTCTTAAACATTTGCACACTAGTAACTCCTGCTCGCTGTTACAGATTCGTCGTACTTTCATCGAAGTACTACTAATAACACTACTACTAATAATAAAAATAGAATTTGTAAAGCGTATTTCTCCGTGTAGGTGCAAACTTAAAGCGCTGCACAGGAACCGACATCAAACTATACATAAATTACAAGCCTCAGCAATGGATGCCATCATGACAAACTAAGTGCACAAGTGCATGCACAGACACCATTATACTATACTACGTAGCATAAATGCATAACAACTATTATCAGTTACACAGTCTCTCACCCGCCAGAGGTCCCGTGATTTTCACGTAAAACCTTGTAACTTGTACAATGTGTGTAGGGATGTCGCCTCAATATAAAGTCACTTTTGTGGGGAGTGCGATCACCTGGCTGGAGAGTACGATGTCTGGTAGAGGTGAGCTGTATTATCTAGTTTTTGTGTTAGGACTTGCAGTGACGTCCAATCAACTCACATTTCACTGAGGCCTGACTGTAACATAGTACAGGTTATGCTATTGGTTACGGAAACGTTCCTCCTGCTTGCATACACCCACCTCCCATACACAATACCTTTATTACTTTCACGGAAAAAGAACTTTCGTCCTCAGGAATGGGTGTCACAGTATCGTTCCTGGCATGCTGCCAGACACTCCAAATGTAATCTTGTTTACCCTGCACCGCTCTCTGCAGTGGAGACACATTTTTTTGCAAAATGAACAATGGGCAAGACCTTCTAAGTAATTGGATGCCAGTCCTTGACACGCCATGCCAGTTATATCTGAATATTTTAATAGGACTGGGGTTAGCCTCCCACAGGCTTTTCAATAAACATTTTAAAGCATATTATCCTTCACCACACCCACAATACGATTTTGCTCTGTGCATGCAGAATATTGACAACATCCTGTTCATAATGTACTGCTCTGTTGCTATCAACAAACAACATAAGAGGCATACAACGCTGTAATGGTGTTCATGTTTCTTTTTCGCAAGCAAGAAGGGCTGTCCCTTTGTCTTGGCTGATATTTTTTGTAATGTTTTCCATCTTGTTTTGAAGCATTGTACATTTAATTTTGAATATTTTTCAATAGTGCTGGAATTACCTTATCACGGAGTTTTAAAAAAGACACAGAGAATATTTTCTATAGTATACCCATCATGCGATCTTTCTCAGTGCACGCAGATATCAACAAAAATCCTGTTTCTAACAGACTGATCTGTTGCTATCAACAAAAAGCAAAAGAGATGTTGAACACTGGAATGGTGTTTATGTTCCTTTCACACAAACAAGTATGGCTACCCGTTGGTCCGGGTGTATTTTTCTCGCTTTTTTGTCCATCTGTGATTTGTGACCAGTATTTTACATCCACTATTTCATTGGATTTAATCTTAGCTCAGTAAATGGATGGTGTCAATGTTTTGAAACAGTGAATCTCATGTTCTCTTGCACTTACTGCAACTTTGATGTTCATTCTAAGTGAATCTAGGACTTGTCGAGAGAGGTTGGCCTTATGAGCTGCCTCGTCTATCCATGTGCTTTACCAAGCGACAGGCACTAGTCAAGGGACAGATGACTGAGGCAGGCAGCGCTCATTGTCTCATGGTCAGCACACACAAACCATTTTAGCCAGGATCCGACAAATAATGTAAATTTTCTTAGGCAGCAGCCAGAACCAACAGACAAACACACACGTCTTCACACTTTGTCTTCAAACAAAGTAATGACAAAATACCCTGAGTTTTTTTCCTGTAGTCCAAAAATGTGCCAGTCGTGAGCAAAACTAGACAAAATCGCAACCCACGATAAATGTACTTTAAGTAGTTGAAAGCGTTACATGTGTCAAATGTATAGTGATTATAAATTATCATAAGCCAAACTAAATGACGAAGTATTAAATTGTAAGACGCACGCACGAACATGCTGAAGACCGAGGTCGTGTTTGTGAATAAATTAGTCTTGGGCTGTAGAAACAGTCGGCATCATCAGTGCTACACTTCAGGAGCTCTATGTCAGTGTGTATCTACACCTGATCCCAGTCTGGCAGACCTACCTAGATATTCCAGGTGTTGAACCTTTAATTGGAACCGCTTTTGTCTTTCAAGCCATGCGTGGTCTGAACATTTCACGCTGGATATCAACACTGTGTACACAATACTTACAGCGTATATTGGATCCGGCTGCTTGAATGCTTTAATAAAGGTCCCTGTTCAAACCGACAGCCCCATTGGGAATTGAATAGAATCCCTGCAAGAGGCATTTTCACTTCAGCACGATACATTACACACCGCAATCTGGGTCATCTCTTGACCTCCAGGGAACAAGCTTGATTTCCAAAGGTCTTGAGAAGGTTCAGGGTAAAGCTTTCATCGTTGTGCAGTGATATTTCAAAGGATTGAGAAGTCGTGAATTGCATTGAAGGTTCAATAAATCATGGGTTTGTGAATATTTGTAGACTGAGATATAATGACAGATTCAAATGAATTTTTTTTTTAAAAAGCAGATTGTCTTTGTGCCTGTTTTGTTTCTTTTAAATTCTGGTGAGAATTATTTTTGATATAAAAATAAAATCTAAATTAAATAAACAGTTAACTAGAGGAAAGTTAAAAACAAAAACAACTTGCCAATACCTGTCTACCACTGTTTGCAAAATAGTGATTTCTTATGTCATGGGAGAAAGTCTGCCTTGTGTCTTCCCTGGTGACAATGGCAATGACAGTGACAATGACCAGCTTTAAAAATCCCAGTGGGCAAATATTTTCGAAAAGTGTGCGTAGATATAAAATGAATAAAACAATAAACAATTTTATATATCATGTAGTCTGTTTTCTCTTCTGTCTCACTTCTTTGTTTATTTTCATAATTGTGCTTTCCGTGAATTAAAACCTCAGTAAATTGCTTTGTAGGAAAGATAATTTTATGCAGTAGAAGCCTTGCATTCTCTCTTCAATTGTATATCACCAGTCTCTGCCCCAATGAATCATGGAGCGTGTTGATATCTTGTTCCAAACAATTCGCTAAACCTCTAAGACCCACAATGGGTTGGAGCGGACAAAATTAATCGGAGCCAAGCAACTGGGGTGTGTGTGTTAGAGAGAGACAGTGGGAGAGAGAAATTTCTAAAGAGACAGCATACAACTTGGTAAAGTAAAAGTAGATCACCTGTAGCGTGTCCTGCACACCACCAGAGAGAAACAAATATTAGTTGCTAGGGACGCCTGAGCCAAGAGCTAGCGCATTAAAATGTCTGTAACGGTAGTCACCAGGAGTGAGATCATGTCACGTGTTCTCTACACCAGCTTCACATACCCGCTTTCCGTTAGTTTCACTCATGGTGGGAACCTTTTCTTTGACGAGGTTCAGTTTTGATATTTATAAATTATTTCGAGTGCCATCCAAAATAATCAACTTAATAGTAAGATTGCAATATTTGGTAAAGCAGTAGTTTGTCCAAAATGTATCATATATATATATAACAAGGATGACAGTTCGTAAATATTTTTACCGCCCTATGGAGGGACGATACATCATGTACACTGAACAAACAGAATGGCCAGCATCTCTGCGGTCTTTGAGTACCTCTCACTAACCCCTGGTGTGCAGTGGAGGCAGTTTAAACTTGTTTTACATCTAAGCTTGGCATAGTCGTGTAGTCGAAAACTTGAAGTAGTTATTCCCTCCTGCTGGTTTTGAGGGCTAGTAAATGCAAATTAAATGTCTGTGAACATACCGCGTGATATTTTCACACCTTTGTCACGTTAGTGCATGTTTAAACCCCTGAGCGAGTCGTTCAGAGCCGACTGGGTGAGTAAATCATGCCTGCGATTGAGAATGACAAGGTCTGGTTAAATAAATAGAGAAAACTCTCTTGAACATTTTAGAATACACTACATCTAGGACAGTAATATCGTGGAACTTTCTGAAGACTTGAAGCGCGTTCCAGCGTGACACCTGTTTCAGTGCACACAAACATGGCTGCCTGTTAGGAACAGGGGGTTGTTGCCCCTGTCTTTTGTTTAGAGATTTAAGAGATTGTTGCGCTTGCCAGTCGGCAAGTGAGTGTTTTTGCGGCGTCGTGGTTTTGCGTCAGAGCCCGACGTCATTTTTATGACGTAATTTTATGACGTGATTGATATGACGGAGTTTGGGGGAGTGAAGAATGGAGAGAGAGTGGAAACGGACGTAAAAACGGAGGAGTTGTGAAATTGTACGGTGGTTACAAAGACGGGTGAAGAGAAACTGTACGTGTGGTTACAGAGACGGTTGGGAGAAAGGATCAGAAGCGGACGACAGTGAGTGGATTGACCGTTTTGAGGAACTGGAGGAGCTTTGAACTTTGTAGTTAGTTAATGCTAGTTAGTTGATTTAAAGTTGTGATTCCCACGACAAATCTTTGGTGATCAGTGATTGGAAGAACACGCAAGGGGACGCGTGTGTGTAGAGTGAGAAAGTGAGTGATTTCAACAACCGCGTTCCTGACACTGCCGAGAGGTCGCGTGAACACAATGGCAGTGACAAAAAATTTAATGGAGCATGAAGTGGTTCGGCAATGCGGATGTCCAAGGATATGATCTCTGTCATCTGAAACTGGAGGGTTGCCAGGTTCGAATACCGTAGTGTAGTGCAATGAGCTTACCATAGTCGACTCCTTGGACTCTTTGAGAGTTAGTGAAGTCTAGGCAGCGAGAGGGAAAGAACAAGGGGACTACCCTTCATTCCCCAACATAAAGGGTTGCTCCAAGAAAAACAAAGTCCTTAAAGCCTCACTCCCCAACAATCAAAAAAGCTTAGGGATTAATTTTATTCTTTACGCTGCTTCAAGGAGGTTGGATATATTTTGTCTACGAGAGGCACTTGCTGATATAGAGAACATATTAAGCAAAAACATTTCCTCTACAATCATAATAGCGACACACTTCCAGCAAAGATATTTTATTGGGGATGTAGTCTATAAAATTAATTGCATTAATGCATTAATTTTGTAAAGAGTGAAAATGGTAGTACTGTTTTTTGGTTGTTTTTTTTTTTTTAGCTTTTGCAACATGAGGTGTTCCACACTCTCGTAACAGCCTTATGTGAGAGCGATGTCCATCCCCTTACACTCCCTTCCTTTCGATAATCCAAAGTTCTGAAGGATAAGGTGCGCAGTCAATTACTAGATAAACTTGTAGAGAAGGGCTGTGTCGAACACCGGTGATATAATCACTCAGCTACTCACTTAAGCAGACGAAATTCTTCCACTATTTTAAAGACCAATCTGAATGCTTTGCGTTTTGTGCATATATCAGTAGATACAGGCGATATAAACCTAACCTTGTAAATTTCAGCTTCCTAAACCGATCCGTTAATTAATTATTAATTAGCAAAGTAAGCGACTCGTACCTGCCATCAACGAGCGCCGCTAACAGTGTACTACGTCACGTTGGTACACCATTCACAACATTGCCAGCCGTCAACACTATTCACAACGACAGTTTGGGTGATTCGGACGTTGAAAGTCTGCATTTCTCGTGCTAAAGTAGCAGTTTTTTCAGAACCAGATTGTTAATTTTTTTTAAATCTCTGACGCTGTAGGCGCTGTTTTTGCTTTTAACTACATGTGTGTACATGTTTGTACATCTATGACCGCTCAGAAGCTGAAAATATCGAGAAGTCGTCGTACACCGACTAAAGGCCATTCCAGTAAACTAGCAACTTCAACATGTTATATACCGAAGTGCTGAAACTGTTTCCCTTTAAAATTTTTATGCCTTCAGAAAACTGCTTATTTACAAAAGCTCTCGGCTACAGGCTACCTTGCTTTGTTGTTGGGCGACATCATCGGTACCTTATGACACAGGTGTTCACTTTAATTCTCCTAAGTGCGGGTGTCAAAGCGCAGGCATCCTGGATTTGGAGGTCAAAATTTTGAATGAAAGTATCAATAAAACGTTAGCGAGTGAGAGAATACTGCCAGGACAGAGGGTCGGGCTACAGACAGTAACACAGAATTTCAATGTTGCTGCTGACTGCATCGTTATGACAGTCGTCGTCGTTCCCTTTAAGAGAAAGAAAAGGCCATACAGCAACATGAAATTGAGAAATGCCTCTTCCTTCTTCCACACCTTCCTTAACTAGCTCTTTCACGTTAGTCGGATGATAACGGCAGGCAAAACGGACGTAGGCCACGCTATTCACATTTTTGAAAATTGCATTCGCACTCATCTACCTTGAACAATTCGTTAGACTGGTCGTGGCCCATGTCCCGTCAGTGAATACTGGAAAATACCTTGTACGTTACAATAATGTTAATTTGTTTATTTTGATTTGTTTTGTTTTGTTTTGTTTTGTTTTGTTTTGTTTTGTTTTGTTTTTTGGAAAAGGAGTTCATGTACTTTGACGTGGTATTTAAAAAAATTAGTTTAATATGTCATAGCCTCTTAGATACTTTTTGCTTCCAGTAGTGTCACGAGACGTCCACTAAACACTCGTTGGCACACCTCTCTCACTGACATGTGATCTCCCGGATGTCTCGGGTTGTAAAGCAAGGCTCCCACTGGGTTGACAGGACCGTTTGAACCCCCAGGTGATGACGTTGTGCGCTGGGGGTCACTGGGGGGGGGGGTGATATCACATTACGAAGGTTCAGGACAAACCGAGGATCTAGTGAGCACCGGGACAGGAGACAAAAATAGCGTTGTTAATCAGAACATAGCTGATGACCTCAGCCCGCTTTTTAAGGGATCGGGGTTAGCGAATTTACTTATCGAAACGTGAATTATATAGGGAACAGAAAAGAAATAAGTGCAGAGGTAAATGTCATTTTAAAACTTTGTATTTAACACCCTTTTCTGTCCTCGAAGGTCTAATCTTTCTAAGTAAAATGTTATGGATCTCTTTAGCCTCATTACGATGGTATTCTTTCCTCCTGGACATAACTGTTTGAATATTTAGCCTTTCACAGGATGATTTCTAGGGTTACTGTATTGTTGAAATTACAAAGGAATATAAAAGTCAGATTTAATTTTTACTTAATTCCTACTTGCCAAGAAGTAGCTAGGTAAAAACTAAAAGAGATCACTCTTTGGATTAAATGGGTTTCGTAGTAGCAAAAACTTGTAACCAGCTCTACAAGAAGCTCTTTTTAAGCCAAAGACTTTATCGAGTGTCAACACAACCACAAGACGTGGGATCGTAGATGTTACCAGGAGTAGATCAGTAGAACTACACGATCTGCATTGAGCATTTATTTTCTTTTGTAAAGGTATAACAACACACAGTCGCTTAACGCGATCGGGCGTCGCGAGACTCTCACAGGCACACAATCAGACTCTCACACGAGCAGCGAAGCCAATCGCTCCCCAGGGGAGAGATAAACACACACACACACGTAGGGACAGTACAAAATACAAGTTTATTTGCGGTCACAAGGTGTGACCCACCAGCTCAAAAGGAAAAAAAAAGAAAGAAAGAAAGGAGATAATAAATCAGATAATAAAAACAAAAAAGAAAAGAAAACCCCTCCGCAGGGAAAATGTTAAAGAACACACATGCAAGTAAATACTCCCGCAAAGCAAATAAACTAATGGGTGCCCACGTAGTCCGGCACCGCACACGTGGCTTAACTAAACACAACAGAATATATATCAGCAGACAGAGTGACTCTAGTGCACCCAGTAAAGTGTTCACGCATGAAAACGGGTGAAGAAGACAGGTAGACACATGGTTGTCCAAGTTTGGCAAGCTCATAAACTGCTGGTAGATGTGTCAGTCAACACCATTGCAACACAGTCCACAAGGTATCTGAATGTTTCAGTCTACACTGATGATACACGTGGATCCAGGGTACACGTTCTGTTATAATTAAAAGAGACATTCAGTTCACTTCAGGATTTCATGTAGAAAAAGTATGATTAATTAGTTCCAAAGCAATGAGCCATATGCAAATTCCTACCACAAACCCTTTCATTGCCGTCTACCAAAATATTTAATTAATGCTGAAAGAAATATTCTTCATCTGATTGCTGGATTTCCTTCGTTGACAGCCATAGCAGCCTCGGCTCTCCAACTGCTGACCTGAAACTAAAATCTTTCAGTAGTGAAACATTACAATTTAATGTGTGAGTTAATAAGCAGCATAGTGTGCGATATTGAGCATTTAACTCTTTCAAGATTAAGTAGTGAGCTTTTTATTTCTTTGAAAATGGGACAACAAAGATCCTCTACATCATCCTCATCATCCTCACTACATCATCATTATTATTATTGAGAAATTCTAATAATTCAGTAAACAGTGTAGCTAGGTCCCCTTCAATGCCTCTTAACCCTATATTAAATTTTGTATCTATACAAACGAAGCGTATTTGCATTTAAGAAAAAATTACTTTTAACTTTAGAGCATTTGAGCTTCCAGAGAGTTGAATAAACTATTTTGTTACAATAAGTCAATAAAATGAAACTGTAATGAGTGGAACTATGGTAAGACATATTTATCTTCAATAATCACGTTTAGCCTCATCACAGACAGCTTCTTGTCGCTGTAAATGCTGCAAAGAAAAATGTTATATGTGTCTTAGTAAAAGAATTATATAATTAAATATCCAGTTCATACTGTATTTTTTACAACTAAAAAAAGTATCCTAAAGCATACTCATAAATTTACGGGCACATACCCATTTTCATACCAGTGTACAAGAGTGAAATACAAAAACTCTCTCTATATATATACGTATATACATATATGCAAGTATCGAGTCCCTGGAAATGGATGAAAGTATTGTCAGAAAGACAGCTGATGGTGTTGTCTTTTGTGTCGTCATGGAAACGCACAAACCATGACCAGAGAAACAGCTCAACTGACAATCTGGTTCATTGCATAATCTGAAAACATGACCAAGAGAAAAAAGTGATAAACATATTTTTAAATAACTAGTAATGTAGACATATGATACGCAGTCATTATCCAGAATTTGTTTTGCATAATTTTCGCTGCCACTGTGCCCAGGATGAATTTATACCACGTTACTTTCCTGTTGTTCACTGTGTATGATGGGCATAATATTCTACAAGAATAATAGATGACAATCTATACAATTATTTTAACTAAACGATATGTAGAGAGAAATCTCACCTGAATGTACGAGCAGTGTCTCAAAAATGTAAGCAGTGCCCGCAGTACCGTAGACACTCGCTAATAATCCCGCGAATTCTCATTTTGCTCAAAAAATGAGGTTGACTCAAGCTTTGGCACGTTGCAGGCGATAAACTCTTTCTGATGCCATGTTTAACCATTTTCTCTAGATTACAAGATGACTGACTAACTTGACACTTTATATGACAGGAAAGTTGCATAAAAATATTAGAAAAAATTTTTCATAACTCGGAAATATATTTCATAAGCAGATTTTTTTTATCAGCCTGCAAAAATCAAAGACGTTTATATGTAAATTTATTTCAGAAAGCAATCCTTTACAGGCAGATGACTAGAATTTCGCAGGAGTCACAATGTCACGGACTGCAATGTTTTGCAATGATTGTTAACCCATTTTCACTGACTAGTAATGTCAGAATATAGAGAATGAATGTGAAAATATGAGACTTTAGCTGTTTGAGAGATTAGGAATGTTTGAGAAGAATGAGAATAGTGTTCACCCGCAAGTTCTGGGGTTGGGTGTAAGGAATTAAAGAGATTGTTCACTGAGAGTATCAACGCTGAATCAGCAAGACCTAGTTCCCGGTGGTATCTTAGTGAGAGTAATTGTCCTCGCCTAGGCGAGGTAGAGTGTTAAACATGTTATATAATGTCATTTGATAATGATTACTTTGTAAAAAGAAATCATATTTCTATATAAATATTGTAATATTTTGTCACAAAGAATGAAAGGTGAATGCATGAGTCATTAAACAATAGCCGTTGAATAAAAGCTACAAGTTACAGGTTTACCAGGAGAAAAGGGAAAGGCTACTTGTTCACACTATGTGGTGTGTGGGTCGACAATAATGTATACAACACAACCAGTAGAGTGTGTAACAGAGAGAATTCTGTTTATTCCAAACAACACACTCACGCTGTCCTTGGCGGACGGTGTTGGAGCTTCTTGTAGGACAGAACATTCGACGACCTTCTTCGGGTTCGACCGAGGTACCAAGCCCCGTCTAGTGACATCGGGGTATCTATTGGTGTGTAGGATTACTCAGTGTAATATGTGTTGATACGTGATATATGTGTTGACTTGAACAATTTATGTTATGCTGATTGGAGGATGTCAGTGTCCAACCACTCGTTTGGATAAACGTTATTTTTTTTTCATTGACAGTCATTTTTTCACCAACGATCTAGTAATAAAATACAGGAAAATATAAACTATAAAAATATGACCTGCTGTCCAAGAGGCGTTGAACCCTTTGTATGAGTTTTCTTCATCTGTGACAAATCTGATGAACATGGTGTTGCCACTAGATGTCACTTCCTTAGGTAATGCGTTGCCGCACACGAGGTCCAGACGAGGAGAGTACATGCTGTTTCCATCGAGAATCTTAAATAAGCAAAAAATATAAGTACAAACACAACAACCATATTCGATGAAATATAACGATTCATCGAGGAAAAAAATTGAAGTTCTGAAAGCCAGCAAAATGACAAAATCCTCCCTGGAATCAAGAGCGTGCATGACCAAGGCCTTCTTTCCAGAACATTGGAACTAATGGACTGTGAATACACTAAACACTACGGTATCTTGAGTACAAACGAGTATTTAAAGCCATTGACTACACAATAAGATAATTAACCCTAAATTAAATACTTTATCTATTTTCATGACCTACTAATAATTCTGTGTAGATTTTCTCAACATCAGGTTGAAAAAGTGCTATAAACTCCACGACAAAACATTTTTTCATAATCTGATATTCCTCTATCTCTCTCTTTCTCTCTCTCTCTCTCTCTCTCTCGCGCGTATAAACGTGAATTATCTTCTCCGATCTTTTAAGTAAAATGTGCTAATTAAAATCTTCTTTATTGTTTGTTTTAATAATTGTAGAGATCATTTTACACTCACCTCTAGCGAATCCAGTTGACAAGACATGGCGTCCTCAAGCTGGAAGTCAGCGAATGAAAGTCGGACCCTTTCTCCTTCATTCACGGATATGTTCCACTCGCACACAGCATTATCCGGGTAAACGCCTGGATATCTAGGGGAGGTTATTTCCCCATTTGTTCCGTTCAGGTTTTCCCCGCAGTCCCTAAAAGCTACATTTTAAGAAAACAATTGAAAGTGAAATTGTAGCGCCTGTGCGCTATAATTTTTTAATAGAAAAGTAATTATAAATTATTACATAAAATTTAGATTCTGAATAGTATGCTACTGTAGCTATTGTAAACTCAAAAGTAATTCCCAGCTGTACGAAAGACGATGAAGTCCTTCATCTCATACTTGAAGCAGTATCAGCCTATACTTCTAATGTTTTGCGCTACTTTTCTTGAAGTCCTGAGGTTTGACATTACAATATTCAGTTCCTATGTTTGGTGTCTTTTGACTGGGTTGTCATGCAATATTAAAATCAAGGTAATGAAGACAAGGGTCAATCATCTTAAATCCTGCCACGAAATGTCCACCGCATCCTGGTGTGTTTGTTGTCAGCACACAATTTTTTCTTGGTATCACCTGCATCCCAATTTGTGTCTTTAAATGTTTAAGGATTTTACCATCTGTAAAGCAGATAAGATATTCAATACTAACTTATCTCCTGCCTTTCTTTAAATTTCCTATTGCAACATTTTATTCTGCAATGCTGGTCCTACCACCCATCTCTTTACGGTAGAGTATCTCGGTAAAGGCAGAGAATGGCTCACCACTCGTTTGGATAAACGTCTCGTCTCGGTTATGTCCATACAGTATGTCATTCTGTATTTATGGTGACTTTAAACAGTTACATTTACAGAGCTTATTGGATTAGTTGATTGAAAAAAAATATAAT
>SRHC01002238.1:27702-45792 GCA_004794325.1 Pomacea maculata
GTGTGTGTGTGTGTGTGTGTGTGTGTGTGTGTGTGTGTGTGTGTGTGTGTGTGTTACTAATTTGATTCACTTTTTGTTGGAATCTCTAAAGACAATATGCTTCAAAAATTACTCATTAGTTACACGGTACTAATGTTTAATTATTGACTGAAGAGTAAAACAGAAGTTAAAGGTTTCGTGTTCCAGGGGCCAGTGGCATTAGTTATAGTAGTAACTAATCCAGTAATTTATTTGTAGCACTATATCAGGTATCGAGGATTTTTAAGAATCTTGTAATCCAAAAAAGGTTCTTACCAGTAAACCATCTGGAGAACAACGCTCCCTGCCATCGGTGCCGAGACCAAGGTCATGTATATCAATCCTAATGTTGAACGAGTTTTCCACTGTGATCCTCCACTCGCACACAAGCAGATTTTTGTAGTTTGCAGGGTAGTTTGGAGATGAAACAACACCTTTGTCGCGAAAAATGTCCCCGCCACAATCTCTCAGAACTGAACAACATGTTTTTCTTTTCATTTTTGTGAGTTTTGAAGATTTCTTTTTATTTATTACAGGATTGAAGGGGTTTTAGAATAATCTATGTATTTATCATTCTTACTACTGGGTTTTCTATAGAAAACAATCTCGAGAAAGAAAAAAGACAAGAATACAAAATGATAGTAATCAAATGAAAAAAATCTAGAAAAAAACATAAAGACAAGGAAATAACAAAATAAATAAGCAAACATACTTTTAAATTAACGTATCTCTCTAAAACGTTATATTTCTGCTTGAATGATCTAATACTTATCTTTCTAAAATATTTTTAAAATGTGAAATTTTAAGACACATTTATACATATGATTTATGTTTAATTTTTACTTTCATTGCTCTTTGTAATAAAGTCACTGTGTGAAAAGTACATGCAGCCAATCTTTGGACAAGAAGGGTTCTTACTAGAAGATTTATTGAAAGACTTGTAGCTAGCTAAAAGATGACCCTGGGTAAAGCCCCAGTATCCCTCTTCTTCGAGTTTCACCACAACAATAAGACGCCGGGTCGTCGATGTTACAGGGAGTGGTAGCTCCTCGAAACTGCATGCTCTGCAGTTAAAACATTAATTACTTTTGTCAAGTCTAGACATGTGCAATTAATATCGCGCGCGCTCGCACACACACACACACACGCACACATCGAACTGGAGCTGAACTGTGTTCATGAGCTGTGCGGACGCTTTTTTCCACGCTCTTTAACACAAGATGCATTTTCACCAGTCTTACAAAAGTTTCTCATCTTTGTGGTGCATTGTGAAAAAAATATTACTTTCAGTCATTTGCTTTACAGAGAGGTAAATTTTATATCAGCATTCAGTCCTAAAAGTTCAGGTTGTCCAGTTTGCAGAAAAACCAATACTGTAGATATTTCCTATTCAGCTGCCCACACTATAAGACTATTCGGAAAAAAATAATTTTTTTCAAACACATATTATCCAAACAATACAAGAGCATATTTTTTCCTTTGTAATGAAACGTTACTGCTATTTTTAGGAAAGTATGTAGGAAAGGCAAATAATATACGATTAAAAGAACTCCTTAATAAATAATTAATAAGTAGAGTAGAAATAAGTTAATATTATTTTGCAACAGTGGTCACCTCCAATAGATATTTTAAATGCAACAGCTGATACATGAAAGTGTGTGTATGGAGGTGTATGTCTAAAGTTTCGATGCTTTGTGGTCACGGACATACTATACGGAAATGTACATTTGATTGTTGTTGTATGCTGCTTTGTATTACAAATATGCATTTACCCCACTACCATGTCAAAATGACTATGAGCCATTGACATTAAATTGTGTCGTGTGGCGTCGTATATCGAACAGAGTTTGAAAGATTTCATTTTTTGTTTTGTTTTGGGTTTTTTTTGCTAATTTTAGCACACCTACTATAACTATTACCATTCATTAAAAGACATGAAATCGTGTGCGGACGTTTCGCCGCCGGACGTTTCGGAGTCGGACGTTTCGCCGCCGGACGTTTCGGAGTCGGACGTTTTGCCGACCGGACGTTTCGCCGCAGTATGTCAGAGAGAGAGAGAGAGAGAGAGCTTACTTACTTCTCAAAGAATGAAAGTAACTACTAGATTACACAATAATTCTTTATTTCAAACAAATTTTACACACAGACTTCACAGACAGTTCACTTTGATTGTCACAGATTATGCGCAACAGCTCTGAGAAAAAAACTTTGATACAATGGCGAGAGAAATGTGTGAGCTAACGGTTCACATGAGGAGGGATAGTGAGAGAGAGTACACTGATACATTGATACAATGGCGAGAGAAATGTGTGAGCTAAGGGGCGTCACACACTTGACTTCGGCTAAAGGTCCCGCGTGAAATGCCGAAATGAAGTGCCCCGCGCCGAAACGTCCGGCGGTGAAACGCCCGGCGGCGAAACGTCCGGCGGCGAAACGTCCGGCTCCGAAACGTCCGGCGGCGAAACGTCCGGCGGCGAAACGTCCGTGTACCCATGAAATAAACCGTAAAAGAAACCCATGAGGCATAATTGCTTGTTTCCTTAAAAACTGTAAATATTTAAGTAAATCTACAGACACAAGCATCGTAAGTTTTCACAAGCTCATACCTGACAAGTAAGTTGTTTTCTGTTTGTGATCCATCATAAATTTCCAGATAAGTTCGTGGGGATTCGTTACATCCGAGTGTTTCAGTTTGAATGTTAAGTTCTGTAAAGACGAGCTGAATGACTTCGCCCTCTTGAGCTTCAATAGTCCAGGGGCAGATTCCGTTCCTGTAGTATCCGTTGAGGGATGGAACTCTAATTGCGTCCATCGTAAAGTATCCTTCAGCGCTGTGATTTCTCGATGAACCACATGTTACTGTAAAACAGGAAATAAAATTCATAAATTATATATATATATAGACTACTTATGTAAATTAATTCTGTTTTTCATTTTCGCTTTATTCATTAAATTTTAACTTTACGGCTGGTATAAAAAATGCATCAAGTAATAAATATGATACAGAGAACATTAGTTTGTAAAGTGGAAATGAAGCTTCTTCTCTTCCGTTCTACTGCAAATAAATCCGTCTCCAATTCGCAATATGTTTTGTTGGTAGCTATGTATATGATTTTTGCAGCGAATTAATACTTTATGGCAGCGATCAACATGTCACTGTAAATAGCTGCATAATTACAATAGGCACATTTTAACACAATGTAGCTGATAAACTATCAAATATTCCTTCTAATGTGCTAAAAGATTTGTCTCATTTCATAAATAATTTCCGTAATTCATGTAAAACGCCAAGCCGTTTGAAAACTAGTGTGTATAATTATTTATATATATATATACACACAGAAGGAAATACCATTTGATCACTGCAGTTTTTCGTAAGAAATACTTACAGTTCTGTGTGGTGTTGTAAGCCATAAAAGTAAATGAAACAGCGAAAAAATACGCGTTCCGTTCAAAGGAGTACGTTCCGTTGGCGATGTACTCGATAAGTATGATGTTGGATGCCTCATTGACAGCGACCAGTTTGTCTCTGGATTTACTTTAATCAGACAATTAAAATTTGAAACAAAATATTAGTTATATAAATCACGTTTTAAATATAGTTGAAAACATTTATTGGCAGTAATTTCACATTTTCACTTCGGTAAAAAGTTTTTATATGTAGCCCCTCAAAAGCTGCAAGCGTAATGCATAATACAGTCCTTAAGATATTTTGCATCAAAATAATTCAACATTTCTATACATTTTATGTAATATTCCTTGATGACTATATTGTTAAGTTCCAGGCTACATCATGAAATATTTTTATATAGTCTTATGTAAGCATAAATCCATTATTGTATCAGCTCCCATTTCTATAAACAGAAAATTTAATTATGACTCACACTGTGATCAAAGAACTTTGATCTTTGGTCGTTCCCCTGTACATTTTAAATTGTTGTTTAACGAGCTCGGATTCAATGGAGCCAATGGAACCTATCATCATGATGGCCAGTCCCTGGTCTGCAGTCACTGTCCATTCACATCTTCCATCCACTGGCTCGTATTGATAATAAGTCCAGTAAAGTGGCTTATTTTCTTGAAGACGTATATCTGTACTTCCACATACTGTAAAATCAAAGATGATGATAATGATGAATATACTACTACTAATAATATACTAATAATACTTGTACTAATACTAATAATACTAGTACTACTACTAATAATAATAAGAAGAATGAGCGCCATATCCTAACAATATTGGCATTCTCAAAGTACTTTACTAATACTTGTAATAACAAACTGGACAACTGTTATAGTAATAGAATGTATCACATAGTTTTGAATAATGTTTGTCGTGTTCATAGGTGTGCGCAGTACTTCTTTGAAAAACTATGAGCTCAGGACACATAGAAACGGAAGCATGTCCAAAAACATAAGAGGTTAGTGCAACACGTTCGCAATCATGGCGTACGTAATCCGTTGCCTCTGGGGAAATAGATGCTATGGGAGTTAACCTAAAAAAAATATTAGTGTGTTAACACGACACCCAGGAGAACTATTTTCCTCGACAAAAGGATCGTCATAGCACTAAGTGCTCTGATGCGTCCTGTCGCGTTGACGGGCACCGGCCGAGGGACGACCGCGCACAACCTTTGCCCATTCCAGGGAAGGAAAAATAGCAAACAAAAGCTACTGGATTCGCCAAACATGCTGTGAATGTTCCCGAACCTGCCATGGAGCCTGACGTGCCTCTGCATTCTAACCTGTCGCCACATCAGAGGATCAGCCCGCACCACATGAGTTCGACACCAGAGTTCGCTTGCTTGATGCAGCAAACTGCATGAGCTCACCCGTATGTTTAAGCGCTTCATATGGGATATTGTGGGACCGGCAGAGGACTGTCGGCTGAAGTATTGGTCTCCGCTAAACCACCATCGTGGGTCCACAAATACAAGAATAGCTTTAACATCAGAACTAAGGGATGCGCCTGTGAGAGTGAATGGTAGAGGTAACAACAGCACTTGAATAGTGGAAGCACGCTTAGCACCGACAGCACTGGGACTCCCCGCTATACGAGTATTTCCCGATGTGCGAATGTCCAAGATGTGAGTGCCTGTCTCTGAGTGTGTAGCAATGTTTCTCTGTGTCTACCACTGTGTGCCAGTGTTTACGAATGAAAAGAAATCTTGATTTGTTTGAGCACAGGTGCCAGTCAGGGAAGCTCACTGCCGAAGCTTTGGGGTGAGTGAACAAAAGTCTACATTCCTGTCAACAGCGGGTAAAACTAGGGGCAATGTAGACAGAGACACCAGGAATCGTAGAATGGAATAGAGATTCCTCGCCCAGTGAACTATAAAGTTCATCATATGCCTGAAGGAGTGGAAGGGGTGTTCACTAGGTAAGCTAACGAAGTTCACATTTGCTAAACTTCGTTAGATTGCTCCTCTGCGACTGGTACAGACGAAAAATCGTAGAAAGACGCCAGTTACGGGAAGGTTTGGCCCAGTAAATGTAATCTTTTACATGATTTAAAACTGTTGTAATTCAGAACATTGAGAACATATTATTCTCATCTAAAAAGACCAAAAGACCTTGTGAGACTGGTAATTTTGAGAGGAAACCTTAGCTGGAAACGTGTAGTGTTTGAAAATTATTTCTACGGTTGCAGGGGATACCTATCACATTTTATATTGTAAACTGTTTTCAGTGTATGTTTTGTCTGGCTTAATCAAAAAAGATTAAAAAAACAAAAAGAAAAGAATTCTGTAAAGAAAATGTAAAGAACAAAGTAAGAGTACCGCTATGTCAGAAAAATCTTTTTTAGATGAGCATAAAACAATCAAACTGGAAGCCCATGTACAGATGTTTAGTTGTTTGTAGAGCGAAACAGCACGTGTAAGAGAAGTGGTGTCTGTGTGGTGAATCCACTGTACATCTCTGACATTGTCACTGTCCTCGTCAGCACCCATGAATCTCGGCACCGTCAAGCGGTGACTTGTTTGGTTCGGGCATGTCACTTGGCATGACATTCTACCCGGACAATCCTCTAGAGAAGTGTAGAGGGAGAACGTTCACAAGGCAAACAAAAGTTGTGGTTGAATACATTAAAGAATAGACAGGTTGCAGGGGCCTGAAAGGGGCGCAGAATAGGTCTGGCTTGCGCACAGTAATACTTTTTATGATATGCAACTTTCCTGAAGGTCCATCAGACATAGAATAATATAAATAGAAATCAATATTCTTCATTGACATGAAACATAGAGCACGTCTTATATTGCTGTCTGAATTTCTTAAGGCATGCGATACAATGTCTGAAATTCCAAATGAAAGTCGCATCATTTTATTCCTAGTGAATCTATTATAAGTTAAAATACATGCTGTCTGTTCAGCAACACTCAATATCTACTAGGAAATATTGCTCACACATGGGGGTCACATGTCACATGTCACATGTCACAAGTGCTATTTGGCTCCTTGAGATGTTTCTCTACTTTATCATCAACATCGATTATGGCGTAATTAGGAAGTCGTATGGCAATATGGGGAACACAAGGACAGTTATTTTGTTTACGAAGTAAGTTCTACAGTGATGACCAGACACCCTGGTGTTGTTTCCCCCCGGGTCCGTAGTCATAAAGAACTGTAAAAGATGTCCGCGGGTTTTAATATTCATTATTATAACTATGAAAACAAAAAGCTTTCCTATGTGTAACTGCAGCATCTGCTCACTAAGCAGTTTGTCACTAATACAAGGAGGGTTGGCTGTCAGCTCTTCTCTCGCACAACTGTTCTTCCTTTGCATGTGGCATCTGTTACAGGACTGGCTGCTTTACAGAAGTAAAACCTTAGTAATTGGGTAGGTGTAAAACACCAATCACTCCTTATTCCTCCACTAAGCATTTACAAAGCTCCCTCTACACCAGACCTGGGCAAACGCCGGCCCGCGGGCCGGATCCGGCCCGCCTTCTGTCTCTGACCGGCCCGCCCGCTGGCCTGCCCGCCAGTGTATATGCTATATATACAGTATTGGGTAAAACTGAGTTAACTATATTAGTCCGGCCCTCTAGAACCATCCCAGTTTCTCATGCGGCCCCTTGGGAAAATTAATTGCCCACCCCTGATCTACACTTACCAGGTACAAGGATTGCAAGAGCCCGGAACCCATATCCGGGGGAAGCGTATAAGCTGGAGACAAACCGAAGACTATTGACGTCTGTCATGTTAGGAGGAGTCGAGTGCTGGCAATACGTTAGGAACTGTGCAAAGCTAGAGAGCTGAAATAAGTTTCAATGAGATCTTTAAACAAATACTGATATACTAGTGTATGAGAAACTGGTCCCATTTTACACTTTAACAGATGCCTATGTCCTCAAACATAAAATTTTTTCAGGTATGATTTTACGTGTCTGTAGATTTTTTTCTTTGTTATGTTAGGATAATTCTTCTGAAAATAAACATACCAACAAGATCAAAGCATAGAAACTTAATATACAAAAACATACAAGGAGAGTGTGAACACACGACAAATACACACATCACATTTTCACACGCATTTTCATGTATACATACACAATATCTTATGAACGTAAAGCGCACGCAGGAACAAAAACGGGGTAATATGAGCTCTCCTTCAATCTTTCAGCTACAGAAACGGGTATACTACTGTAAAGAATTTACTCAGTAATGCAGATATCGTGATGCAGGCTGCTTTTCGGAAAACTCTCTCTCATTTAACTTTCTCATCCTTGATCAAATTTAGAAAAGGGGAAAAAAAATAAACAAGTGATTAACTTATTATTTCCAGTTGGTCTCTTGCTATCATAAGGGTCTGTCAACGAAATCCAGTTGTCCAAAGCAGACATACCTCGATGTAATCACTGTCACATGATGTGTTTGGGAGGTTAAAGTAGGTGAAAGTGATTTGCCAGGAGCCACTTGCACCCCACCTATTGAAAGTGAACGTCAAGTCCTGGTCCCCGTAGTATGCATTTGGAAATCCTGGCGACTCGATGGTCTCCTCGTGGCCCGCTGATCCTACAATGCGCCACGCTAAGTGCAGTTAAAAGAACAACAAATCATTTATTAGTGGAGATCATAAGTGGAGTATTTGGCGTTAAATTTCACTTTCTATGTTAACCGATATTTTATAGAGTTTTTTTTATTTAAATTTTGGTAATCAAAGAAGAAGTCATTAATAGTCTATTGTTTCCTCCACTTTCTTGGCCACCAATTTGTGTTTCTTTTTCGGTGAAAAATTTCTATTCCGTAAACCCTATGGGTCTTATGTTTTTTCCGCTTCCAAAGGCAAGAAGTATCTGTGATAAGGAACTGAACTTCACAACAGCACTTGCACAACTAATTATAACTTTACACTTCCTCCTGTTCCTGACTACAGAATACGTAGAACACACTTCAACAATGAGCAAATTACTTTGAGCTGTAGACCTTGATACAACAGTCAAGTGAAGCAGCAAGAGAAACCAAAGGATAGCCACTGGTTTTTCCATCCCTCCACCTAGTCATTGAGAAACAAACATAAAAAATAATCAGACCTTTTCCATGTTTACCCGGGTTTGCTTGAGTGGATTTCTGTCTCCCATTCTTCAGTTGTGATGCTGTAAACCTTTCATCTGTTTCTTAATTAGATTCAATCCTGTTCATGAACCGCTGAGAGGTAGCCAGCTTTTGTTCAACAATAGGACAACAAAATGCCTCCTATACATTCGCACACAAGTAACTCCTGCTCGCTGTCACTGATTCGTCGAACTTATGTCGACCTTTTTATACAATAACACTATGCACCTATGCTAAATGAGTTTCTAAAAATAAAGGATAGCACTCAGTTATACAGCACCGAGTATTTTGTTCATTAAAAAGTGATGATTGACGTGAAAGTTGTTTTCTTTTAAAGTTTGCCACTTTACTTGTAGGCATACTTGATACTAAAGAGAAACACGAAAAGAAACGGAAACTAATTTAAATGGAGCAAAAACAACAACAACAATAATACTAAATTAAATCTGTAAAACGTATTTCTCTATTTAGCGCCTCACACAAAAGACTACAAACCAACCGACATCAGACTATACATGAATTACAAGTCTCAGCACTGGATGCCATCATGACAAATAAAGTGCACAAGTGCATGCACAGACACCATTATACTACACTAGGTAGCATACAATACATAACAACTATTATCATTAAAACAGTCTCTCACCCGCTGGAGGTCCCGTGATTTTCACGTAAAACCTTGTAACTTGTACAGTGTGTGTAGGGATGTCACCTGAATATAAAGTCACTTTTCTGGGGAGTGCGATGGCTAGTAGAAGCAAACTGTATTATCTAGCACTTTATATTGGACTTGTAGATGACAAGTCCAATCAGTTCACATTTTACGGAGGCCTTACTGTAAAATAGTACATGTTATGCGATTGGTTAATGCGGCACGGAAATGATTTTCTTGCTTGCTAGCAGTTACCTCCCGAATGGGTGTCATAGTGTCGCCCGTGGCATGCTGCCAGACACCCACTGTCACGACGCCGCCGGTGCCTCTCGTCTTTCACTCTCTCCAACTCACCAGCGAGTCGGACAATTGCGCGTTCTTTCGCTCCAATTAAAGAATGATTCGCCTGTACGAGTCTGTCTGTGCTTACTGATCAAAATTACCACAAAAAAAAAAAAAAATAAATAAATAAAATAAATAAATCCTAACTATAAAAACAAAACGGTCTCTAACACAATAGTTTTTCCTTCGATTTCCACATCTACGAAGTACAAAGAACACCTCACACACTATAAACTCACTGTCTTGGCAATCAACGTCTCTTCTATCACAACCACAAAAAATCCACCGTTGCTTCTACTCACTTTTCAAACTTACTGTCTTGGCAGTAGTTCCATCGTTCATACTACCTCATTCGATCTCTGAGTAGCGAATCGCATTGTCTTGGCAAATGCGTTCACGTCTCCCTTTCCGCTCTCTAACCTTCTTCTTCTTCCACTCGCTAACGTTCTTCCTCTTCTATCTACTCTCTAACGTCCTCTTCTTCTCTCTGTTCTCCAGCGTCCTTCTTCTTCTAAATCCTTCCTAACGTCCCTCCCTCTTACCTCACTATTTTGTTTGACGTCACTATACGTCATTTTTCACGTTCCATTTAGAGAACGTCCATCATTCGCACGCTTTCATCTACACACGCGCCCAGTCCTAGCACTCTGACTAGATCCATGACATCTCTCCCCCCTTCCATTGAAAAAAAAATTTTCCTAAATTTTTTTCATTGTCCGTAAAGCTAGGTTACATGACAAACACTATATTGCATCACAATGTTAAATGTTAACACTGTAATAGTGTTTATGTTCCTTTCATGATAGGGTACTTGTTTTTCCAGGTTGATTTTCTCGCTTCTTTTCCAACCTTGTTTTAAGCCGCTGTGCATTTAAAATTTTATATTTTAAATATGGCTTGAGTTAGCTAATCACGAAGTTTTAAAATAGAAATTTTCAAAGAATGTTTTCCTACAGTATACCCACCATCCGAGTTTGCTCCCTGCACGCAGATATCAACAATAGCCAGTTTCTAGTAGACTGCTCTGTTTCTAGGACAAACAACAACAAAAAAGACGTCCTCCCTCTGTGTTGCCAAGCAATGGAACTCTCTTCCACATCACATTCGTCACTGGGACTCCAAGGCTATATTCAAACACTCTCTGAAAACATATCTGTTCACAAAGTACTGTCCCTGAATTACTATTATCAACTCCCAGGTAATACTGTCTGTCATGCTAACCGTCATGTAACGACTCCATCTTACACTGTTTACAGTATCTACATTCCCTTCATACATTTATCCATTGCTTTACATTCTACTCTTGTACCTCATCTTTATGTTGTTCACTGTGTCTATACGCACCTCACTGGCCACTGGCTGCTTGTGTCTTTTATTCAGGAAGGTGATGGAAGCTGGTACAAAGGACCTCTGGCAGGCAGTTTCTCGCGCTCATGGCTCTTTGCATCGCCTTCCCGAGGGCAAAGCTGAAATTTGGGATGGAGAGCGTGTTTGGTCTAAGGTGATGTTAGGTGCCATCTTTCTGATTGCATAAAGATACAAGTCAGAATCCCTGCCTACCTCAAATGTACTTTCAGTGGTTGATATGCTACATGTGTCAAATGGATAGAGATTATAAATTACCATGACAGTAAGACATAAGCCAAAGTAAATGACGAAGCATTAACGTGTAAGATATGAGCACGAACATGTTGAAGACAGAGGTAGTGTTTGCGAGTACATTAGATTGGGCTGTAGAAACAGTGGGGATCATCGGCACTACACTTCATGAGCGCCTCGTTAGTGTGTAAGTACATCTGATCCCAGTCTGGCAGACCTACCTAGATGTTCCAGGTGTTGAGGAAAGTATCCTTGGAACCACTTTTGTCCTCTCAAGCTACGTGTGGTCTGGACATTTCAATCCGGATAGCAACGCAGTATACACAACGGTGGATACTGGTTTTGGTATGAAAGCTTGAATAAAAGACCATGTTCATACCGACAGCTCCATTGAAAAGTGAATTGAATAGAATTTCTGTTTGAGATATTTACACTTACGGAGATTCTATTCAATCATACTGAAGAGACATTTACACTTCATTTCGATACACCGCGCACTGCAATCTCGGTCATCTTTTGATCTCTAGGGAACGGGCTTCATTGCCAAAAGTCTCAGGAAGTTTAGCGGTTAAGCTTTCTTCCAAATACAATGGTATTTCAGAGGATTCAAAAGTCGTGAACTGGGTTTGTGTCGTATCATAACTAGCATATGGCCATCGTGCTGGTACCGCACTTCTGCTCCCTCCAAAAGTTGAGCGGACGCATAAGCAAACAGACGGTCAGAAGTTGGAAAGGGTAATTGTAGGGATGAGTTAGCGGTTTAGATGACATTGCTTAATAGAGACAAATAAATTACATTTTATATATATATATATAGTGGTCTATATATACATGTAAATTTGGTAATGAGAACCTTCTAAGAGTGAGGTTAAAAATAGTAAAGATCTTTAAAATATCATAAAACGTGGTATTAATTTACTTGTGGGAGATTAAGTTCAACTGTTTTACCTGAACTGATTGTCAGGGGGACTATATCCGAATATTATCTCACACTCTTGTCTTGATATATGTAGCCAGGTAACAAACACAACAGATGTCATACATACCGCGCCTGCAGTCATCTGCTTCTACCCTTCATACTTCACGCTGTAAGGATTGGCGAGCTCGTTGGCTGGAATGGGAATGTCCACCACCAGTGTGGCAGGGACTTTAGTCATCTCTGCCGAAGTACTAGTTTTAAAGTCCTGTGTGTAGCAAGTTACACTTTACTGTAACATTGTATTTACGCAAACTGTTCGTAACATTCAGATCACGCATCTATCGGTACAGCACATCATACAACTAAAACTACGATACTCTTTTTTCCGTAAAATATTGTTATTCAAGATACGAAGTTTAAGCTACGCGAGCCATATAGCCTATCTGGGATGGGTGTATGTGTATTGTAGCATAGTATCTATCAATCAACGCTAGATGAGGCGCGGTACTGACCACTGTAATCGCCTACACAAGGTATGATATCCTTTTGTATGAGTATATCGAAATGTATTACAACTCATGTATGTCTCAAAAATTTGTAACATTGAGACACGAGGTAAAGATGTATGAATGGATAAATATAGTATTAATGCAGCCGTCTGAATTTCTTTTCTCTTACTCCCCGGCCAGACAACTCCGCTTATCGTCTGACGACCGACTACGAACTATTCCTGTCAAAAGAACAACAACATATTGTCACAGTATTTGAGTTACTGTGCAGCGACTCCTACCCACCCACTATTGCATCCTTTAAATCTGCACTGAAAAAGGTACCAAATCCTTAAGCATTATTCCTAATAGTTCACACAATGCTAGTCCTTTTTCATACCTTTTCCCCATCTTTAATTTATTGCTGCTTCCCTGCTCGTCTTTCTTTTGAAAAATGACGATAGTCCCAGTCCTTGTTATTTCATTCCTCTTGTGCGTTGCCTGAGACAAATGGTGCTGCGTGTACCACTAGACATTGCTCAGAAGGCTTCAAAGCTAACCTACCTAATAGTTTTACATAGTCTTGGCTGTTTGGGGCCATCGTTTACCTGCCCATCAGGTGTAGGCCTTGAGTTATTTTACCTATTTTCATGAACTTTATCCAGCTCTCGATTGTTTGTAACCGTTGTTGAGCTTAACTCCCTAATAAGGTTTCAAAGCTTCCAATGATTGAAATCAAGGTGTGCTTAGTGCGGACTGTTAAAGTCGCTGACGTCACGCTTCCGAAGGCTGCCGAGGTTTTGGTCTTCACTGAGACGATTACGAAAATAAAATCCGCGCCTCGCCTACAGGTGGCGGGGTGGATAGTGACTAATCCCCCCCCTCTTCATGTCATGCTACTTGGTTCTGCCGGAAAAGTGGGGGAATACCCTCAGTGTTACTTCCTGGATGTCATGAACTGGTTGCCACCTGGTCGCGCTTGGCTTGCTGTACCCCTTTTGGCTGGCACATGCGCTCCACCCCGCTTCTTGCATAAGCGGTCCTTGGCTAGACAACAAGCCACACTAGACCCTAGGTGTGGGAGATTTTACGTCCCTTTTAATGTGACTATATGACAAACCATTAGAACGCTTGTATTTGAGAGACGGAGACGGCGGTTACCCGCTACTCTTAGCCTGGACTAACTGAAATACCCCAAAACTTTTTTAATATTTCCTATATGGAATTGTGTAATACTATATGTCATTAAACAGCACAAACAGAGTTATCAAAAATGATTTAATACCTAGGAGAAACAGGAGCTGAACCCATCTACCCGCTCTCCAAGGCACGTGGGTAGTGAATCTACTTTCTGAAAGAATATTTATATAGGGATCCTATTGGAGCCTGATGATTGGCAGTTTTAGTCTCGTGTCTAATTGACTCACTGATGGTTATGGGAGTCTGCTATTTTTCAATAAAGGTAGATGTAGCTGACACATTGGAGTGCTCAGGTATCAGGCTTTGATTGAATTATGCAGGTTGATAAACTTTCTAACGACATTCTTGCACTTTAATGAGCATCATTGATACCCTGAGTAACTTTTAGATTGTCGAAGTTATTTTTGCTGATTTTTTTTCTTGGACAAACATTTAAATTTTCTTAATTTGATTCAGAAATGCAAGGAGCTACATCTGATAACATGAAGCAAAGCATCGACGTGGTCATGATCACCGTAAATGACTTGGTGGAAACTCATAAAATGATTTTTATTTTTTATCAGTCGTCAACAAAACGCTAGTACAATCATGATAACATTTGAAAGGCTGAAATGTGAGTTAAAAGCAAGTTTTATTATCTCAAATCTAGTATAATTCAAACTTTGGGAGGTTCTAAATCAAATGATCTTAATATTTAAGGTGTTCGGTGTCATCAGGATTATTAGTATGCATGGTTTAAAATTTTAAAAATTTCTGTTGTACAGTATACATGTGATCCTTCTGTGATAGCTTATTGAATCACAGGTTCAAAATTATGTGATGTAAGTGTTAATACTGTGACTGACATTAAGCGATTGATAGCAGTTCACGCCTCTAAATCAGATCATAATAGGAAGGTGATGATGCTGGAGGAAAAATATATAATGTTAAGTAAAAGTTATTTTGGAAATATAAAAAAGAAAAATTCAGCATAAAGTGTCTAACGACTTTATGTCGAGAGAAAGTTGTGTTATAATGTTACTGTTAGAATATTGAATTAAAACGACAAACATTGAGCCTTCCTATTGAAACATCAGGTTTCAATGCATGTGGAAAGGGTAAAGCAAAGAAGTAAATCCAGCCGGCGCTCATCTTTGTGGAAATCGTCTTTCCCAGTCATCTTATCAGACATCAGGCCAGAAGCCAGAAGCTGGTGAAGACGAAGCGACATTTCCCGTTCCCCAGTGAGCATGGTCTGTGGGTGTGGTCGCAACTAGTGGACACCTTGGGAGCGGTGCGCCGGGTGTTTGCGGACAAGCCACCAGAATCTGAGCATGTACAGTAATCTGAATGCGACAAATGGTGCACCCGACTAGTGAGTGTTTTACTCACCCTATCAGACAACAGTCTTTCAAACTGGCTAAAAATACTGAATAAAATAAACACAAGAAAAAGAAACCTCATTCCTAAGACTGATTTGTCCTAATTGTTCACAATATCAGATTTCATAAAAAGCGTTTAATAAAAAGCCCTACATGCGAAGTATATTAACCCCATTGCGATGTGTAAAATGTGACATATACAAGGAGAGTATCGAGCACGAATGTCAAAAGATACTAAAAATATCTACACCAAGTATCTTTAAAAAAAAGTGTAAGATATCAGGCATTATTCTTTCGTCCCACGAATGGATCTGTGAAAATGAAGGACTGGCCAATCAGCATGGGAAGAAAAAAGAACTTAAAGCTCTGAAAAGAGAAAAAAAAACCTATGCAAATGTTGCAGAAATAATGCCAATACTCCGTGTTCCCGAATAAATACTGCACTGTCGGCATTTGGCACACATCAAGACAAACGCATGCAAAACTTTTAGTAAATCCTAATAACAATGGCAAAAAGGCCGAATTAAATGGATAAAGTTAATGATATGATTACTACTTTCAACATAGCCCGGAATATCCAAACTTACAACGCATATGTATGCACGCCACTGAAATGATTACTACCCCGTGTGAAGCATTGTTGTCATCTCTCTGTGCGTAAATGAATACATAAGGGAGGCAAGTGCTAGAAACTTTAGAAGTTGTTCAATTATAGATTACTTCCCTTCAAAGGCTGAAAAAAAGACCACCAATCAGGTACCTGTATTTTCGTATGTTCGAAAGTAGGCAAAGATTCTGTGTTTAAGCGCCATCTTAAATTCGTTTACCGGATACTCAATTCAACATAGATTTGTACTCAAACAACTGAATATAAGAAGAAAACAGTAAGTAAAATTTAAATTCAAATGCATATTGTAATAAACTATGTGTTTGGTACTTTATATTTGTTTATATCGTGTAAATAATATTTTTTGTTAATTTCTAACGGTTGACCCACTTTCCGATGTGTGAATTCTCTGTCGCATACAGTTACAATCTTTCATTTGACTTTACTACCAGTAAGCAAAACCTATATTTCTTAAAATTTACACCACGTAGATGTTTTATAAATGCTCTATAAAACCGAGTATCACCGGTAATTGTCAACATTGAAGTTTTAGATAAATTTTAAAATACCAGTCGAAATTTTACTTTTACTTCGCCAGCTGGTAGCAACGCGCAATTTCTTCCTACGTAGCCAATGAGCTAGCTAATAGACAATAATGAGAATGACTAAGGTGACAGTCCCGCTTTTGACCTCGTGTCCCGCCTGCTCATCGATGTCGCGCTTTCTGGCTTTCTGGGAAGTCCATCAAATGTCCCGGTTGTCTTTAAAAATCACTTTTTTCGGCGTTCTTTGACGGTGACGACACCATCATCGGCATGTGTCCCGCTTTCGCCCCCGAAACGTCTGGTCACCTTAGAATGACATAACATAGACTTAGGATGAATTGTAAGGATGCCCATTTAAAAAAGAACGACAAAGCATGACGTGAGAGAGTAAAGGGCATTATTAACTGAAGAAGCATGAATGAACCAGGCTTGGAAAATTTTACTTTATCCTGCAGCAAAACAAAGGATGCACACTAATTGTATTTTGGATATTAATAAATATAGCAGATCTTCTTGCCTTGATCCATTTTTGTCCCCACAAAATCTGTCCACCAGTCCACGATATGTCAGTGGTAAATCTTCACTTCGTGAGTGAAATCCAAGATATCTGGACATGCGAAAGTGTAAAATCTGCAGCTAGGAAGAAAATATGTCAAAAATATAACTATATGGACCATTAATATAACAAAGTTGGTTTAGGAGTGAAAACAATCCTGAAAAGAATCAGGCAGAGGAAAGAAATCAGAAAGTTCACATCAAAATCGACCAAAAATCACTAACAGCAGCAGAAAGGAGAACGACAAAAAAAAAAAAAAAAAAGGAGAGCCTAAACTCTTAGGCGAAGAAACCTAACTCACAAGAAGATAGGAACGATTTTTATGTACAACTCACATTCTGCTCTCACATATTACTTTATACATCGACTTGACACAGTTTCTAATAATAAAACGGAAGACTTAAGTGATATAGAAACAAGTGCATGTTATGGTTGGCTGTAGAAATGGAAGGAGTCATTTAGAGCCAAAGCAATAAACCATGTTTCATTTTCTATCATTATAATCACTATTGATAGTCTTCTTGCAAAATATTTACTCTATACTACCTATTCATTACTAATTACTCAATACTGAAAGAAAATATTTTCAAATGATTGGCAGATTTCCTTTGTTGACAGTCAGGGTAACCTCGGCTCTCCAATTACTGACCTGAAACTAAAATCTTTCAGCAGTGAAACATATTACAATTTAATTAAAAAACAAAATAGAGTATTATGTATATGTGTACCTCTTCAAAGATTAAACAATCGGTTTTAAGTGGAACAACAAAGATGAAGAAAAAGCTTAAAAATAAGACTATTAATATGAGATGTCTAGGTTGTCAAACTACGAAAAGCTATATTGCAGTAAAACAGATTTAGTCAAAATAATACATTTATAAAGAACAAAGATATATTAAGAATAAACACTCAGACTGCACAGCAATATTGGAAAAAAAGAGAAAATTAATCAGTCAATGATGAAATCAGTTAACCTGTTTAATTTTATATGCACATAACAAATATGCTTAGTATGCTTAGTAGTAAACGCACGTACCCATATAAAAGCTGCCGTTTAATGCTTTGTACACAAACATTCCATATATTTATAAACACATTTGAAAGTATTTTAATCCATCGATATGTGTGCACACGTTTAAATCACAGACATCAGATATGCAAATAAGCAACGTAAATGTCTACAAACATCTATAAACATGTATAATTGCTCAATATAAATTTTTTAAAAATATAATCATAATAGC
>SRHC01002238.1:47325-62553 GCA_004794325.1 Pomacea maculata
GACACATTATACATAACCGCCAAGTTACAACTTTTTTGCAACCATTCAAAATCATCCATATTTGTCCCAATAGATGTTTCCATTTGCTTTGGTTCCAGCGGCATATTTTACGCCGTCTCCATCCTGGAGCTTGGCAACAGAGAGCATGGTTGTTGTTGATGAAGGCCTCAACCAATACACTTGGAATCTCTTATCTGTACTTCAAGTAAACCACAGCCGGTTGGCCAGCTTGGCTATAAACATGTTGCAATGTCTAATATGTAATGTGCTAGCGCCGTTTCCTTTTTCTTCTTTGGCCATATTTCTTACAATGCCAGCTTATAGTGGCCCATATTCTCAGCACTGACCATCGAGTTTTGCCAGTGTAGCGTACTTGTTCTTTATGTAACACATCTGAAAGAATACTTACGTCCCGATCCAGGCTGATCCCGTAGAAAGACTTTCGTAGATGTCCAGGAAAGCTTCAGTCCGCCTCCAGCACTCTTGTCCGTTATCTGGCTGCAAGTTTTCACTCAAGAAAAATGAGGTGAAGATCAAAATGATTTTGTGTCCAGGTTGTACTCTTATGGTAGTGTTACATTGAAGGAATTGAGGAAATGTCCCTGGGTGGTTCGGACTTGTGACGAAACCTTTTTCTCCTACAAGTAGACTTTCGCCGCACCCTATAACACATTCTTCATAATCAAAATGCGTCTACCCATATTTCTAAACTGTGAACGAACATAATTTCTTTGTCTACTAGCTCACAATCCTTTCCAAATTTCATTATCCCTAGTCCTCCATCATATCTATCTTACCTTCAATTGGATCGTCTACTAGGTATTTCCGTAGAAGACATTACGATCTACTTTTTCATCTCGCCAGCCGAAATTTTTTCAATGGCTGTGCCAGAACTAATTTCCTTAGGGCTATCTAACTCACAAATCTCCAAACTAGTCTCAATCAAAAGTGTTTGATGAATTATTTTATCCACGAAAGAAATTAGTTTTTTTCTTTGTCTCTAAATTTTAAATGCAAAATTTACAGTTAAATTCAGGATATGAACATAACCGGAAGTGTACTCTGTGCAATAAACAGAAAAATATCACTTTACCAGCCATTGTCGACAAAAACGAAATGTTGAAACCACCCTTTGTTATGTTGCCGTCTGTGACAAAGTGTAGGGTGGTTGGAAAATAGGTTCTTAAGTTTTCCGTTGGTCCTTTTCCACAGACCTTCTTTGCCTCTGGAGGTACGAAGTATCCCGGGTTATAGGATGGAACTTGCAGGATCTAGAATCAATCCATAGTTTTGCCATCATCATCATCATCATCATCCATTCTTTCCTGTTCCTAAAGCAGTAGTTTTTATTGTTTTATTGTCAGATTTCTATGAGCGAAAGTGACTACATCAATCAGGCCATGCTTGTATCTTTTAGCTGAGCAGTCTAACAAAATGTCGTCTATAGCATTTTAACTTCTGTGTCACACCAATTTTTCTCTTTATCCAGTCTCGTCATGTTTCTCATCAATTCTCATCAATCCAATGCTTATCACACATTTGTACTGCTAACTCTTAACACCTCCAAAGCCTGTATTAGTGCTGTGACAGATTGAATGACACAGAACAAACTTAACGGTGATAAAACGGACGCCATCTTTTGCTCATCAGTCCACGCAAGTACATCAAGGTGAGCGACACCAACATCAACTTCAAGTCGTCTGTCTGAAATCTCGGATTGATTGTTACTGCAGAGATGGACCTTGACAGACTTGCACTCACCGCTGAGTAAATGGCGGCTATGAATAAAGACTGTCGTTGTGACTGCTTTGCTGCACCATAGTTAAAATATGGTGATCATATTAAAGAACGGGTGGGGGTGAAACGAAGGGTATTCTTTCTCTAGATCAGTTTCCCTGATGAGCGTTAGCCGTTTAGCGTTCTCCCTGGATAATTCATTACCTGCATTCCCTTAGTGACGAGGCAAAGGAGCCTAATGGTCAGTTTGGTTAATTGCAAAAGCCGCTGATTCAAGCTTGGTGCACACTGTGATTGGAACCCCTCACCTGCCCAGCAGGTACTCATTGCCCTAGATATGGTGAGACCCGTTTACTTGTGTGGTCATAGAATCCGCTTTTGCAACCCTTTGAGGCTGGTCTCCTCCGTACCTGTACTAGACTTTAAACTGTTGCTGCAGGTGAGGAGCTGAAAGTTTTGATGATAGGAAAAATGGAAAAATTAAAGGCCCAAAAGGAAAATAGCATGAGAAGGGTTTGACCTGTTGTCAACGAGGATGTCTACGAGCTGTCAACCCACGGTGCTAATGAATTATCCATGAACTACCGTGTACAATGTACTTTGCCCCACGTCTCACCTCCAAGTAATCGTATATGCAAGATCCGTTGGAATCAGGTTCTTGTAGATCAAAGGTTTCGAAAGTGAAGGTATAAGAGATGCCAGGTTGATAAGTATTTGTCCCTATAAAATACGAACAGTTCAGATTGTCCAGGTAGGTGGCTGGGAACCGTAGAGACTGTATCCAGCCGCTCGAAGTCTGCAGTGACAACTCACATGCTAGAATAAAAGGTGTCCAGAAATATTATGGTCAAAACTGATATCATAGTAACTATGCTGAAGATATAACATAAAGTTAATTTAATTAAAGTTAAAATTTCACTTGCGCATTTGTGCACTGTGGTAAACTTTCCCAAAGTCTATTAGTCCTACGCATTCTGAAGACATGTTCCCATCATAACTTTCTAAGCAAAGATATAAAACGCATTATAATTTATACTTCAACCATGGCTATGTTTGTGTCAAACAAGGTCAAACATTTCAAAAGTAAATAAATGATGTTTTAACTAAAAATGTATATAGATTTACGAGAGCAATTAAAGTTAAAAAGCTTTTTTAAAGTTTTTAAATGTATGTTTATTGTGCTCTTCGTTTCCTGTCTTCATCTTCATGGAGTTGCTAATAAGTATTGAGTACAATTATATTAGTTTTAAATACCTTTCTGCAGCAGCTGCTTATTGCACATAGTCGTCTTTATTATTGTTAGCCATTTTATGCATCAAAACAATATATTACCAACCTTTGGTTGTATAAAATATAAAGAAATATGTTAATGAATTTTTAAAATAAATAACAGGTCTAATAAACAGCAATGGAGCATTAATCATACCGAATGCAACACGCTGAACTCGAATAATCCATTAGCAAAAACATCTTGAGAAGAAGTTGAAGAATATTTAGGTTTAACTATTAGGCAGAACCAGCACAAAACAGTTAATTAGCTAACAGATTTGGCTTAAAAATCATTTTCGAAGTAGAATTCAAGGGAGCGTTTCATATAAAATGTGTAAACGTACATCATACTCTCTAAACGCTTACGATATTTGACCGAAGCTGAATTTAGTCTACAATTCTCAAAAACAGATATTTGCTGTTGTAAATATACCGTGGACATTATGAATATACAATAACTTCAAATTATTTGTCTGAAATAGATGGACATATAGCATTCAATGAGACATATTGCAGCATTCAATCATATTATGAAACATTTAACAAATAAATATGTTTACAAGGTTAAAGACTATTCCTAGTATCGCATATCTCCTGATGACAGGATTTAGTTCATTTACTAGATAATATTTTATAAGTACAATCCAAACATTCCCTATTTATGTACAATTGCTCAAACATCTTATACAGCTTCAATAAGTCTATTTAAACTATTTAAGGGAATCATACCTTTTCTCCACGATGCATTAAACCCTCGTCCATTATTCTCCCAGTCAGAGACAAACCTCATCGTCAAGTTGTTGCTCGCAGAATATATCACACGTCCATTGATGCTTCCACATAATCGGTAGACCTGCCCTGTGGGGTATGCACCTGTGATCTAAACATACAACATATTTTTCCATATTAAAATAGTTTCAATGTCCTTACAAAAAGATATGTAAATATACAAGCATAGATGTAAAAGAAACATAGCATAGACAAAAGCATAACAAACTACATTAAGAGACCATAGTGCTCAGCATCAAAGAAAAACAAGACCTCGAGGTCAAGGCGTGACACTTATTTTGAAGCTGTTTTGATTGAACTCCCTGGTTCTCAGTTTTCAGCACAAAGGATAGAGGCATCAGTAAACAGAGAAGTCTATCAATGATGGCACAAAACACTTATTATCGGGGGTTCAGTCGATGTCACTGATATTCTCAGACCATTGCAAAATGTCGGTAAATCAGAAAAACGTAAATCGGCTTTGAAATGGAGAACAGCGAAAAGGTTCAGGAAAAAAGATAGATAATAGAGAATTTAATTTTACCTAGGTGGGTTATATGAAAAGGTAGAAAGTTCCATTGTTTTTCTGGAAAATAACCAAAAATCTTGAGACCATATGATGTTGGTATGATGACAGGAATAATTAGGACGAAGAGTGCATTTGGCTGGCTGGGAAGTGGAATACGAGAAGTTCAGATGTATACTATATAGGCATTTAAGCCTTTGAAAGAACACTGGTCACCACCCTCAAAAGTACGCCTTCTTTTCTGGTTGTTTGTGTCGCGTGGTTCCCTCTCCCCTTGAGTTAGACCGGCCCCTTTGTATTGGAAGTCCGGGATCGGATCGGAGTCAGATCGAAGAGCTTTGGTACGGGAAGGCGTTGGTGTACCAGCGAGGCTGTGTGCTTTTTCCTGGGATGAGAAGTGTCCTCGCTGAGGTTTCTTTTCTCCGGCATTTTCTGCTGGTGGCAGAGCTGGTACGTCACGAGCCGAGTGGGTGAGTACAGAAAACTTCCTGTCGCCATTTTCCAAGCTAGTGGCTGGCCGGCCGGTGTGCAAGTGTGCGAGGTCTTTGTATAGATGTATGTGGGTTGGGGACGGGCTTATGTGTTGAGTCTGTATTATGGGGGATTTTTATTTGTGTTATAATGATATGTGTTTAGCGTCCAGGATTGTATTAGGGGGCTTCTCTATGTAGACAGGGTTTTGTTTCTGTCATAGCATACGACGTTGTTGAGATAATGTTACCAGAGACGCATAAGAGACCGGCTTTGTGATTGTATATGTGTATGGCCAAAGAATGTGTCTTTCACGTGGAGGGCTTTGTACAGGCTCCGAGGAACGCGCTGAACAGGGAGACGGCAGGTGTAAGCAAAGGCATCCTTCTCAAAGCTCAGAAGGGTACGCTTGGACTACCGACCAGCGGCCAAATTCCAAGACACCAGAACTGTGTGAATCGTCAGGCCACAGGACAGTAAGCGGCAGTGTGACGTGGTCACTGGACGTGGTGACGTCAGCTTTGCATCGCCTCTGGCAGAAGTCAGGGAGGCGGATAAACTGTTGTTACAGTGAACACTGGACGTCGCGCGGGACCTTTAGTTTGTTCAGGGGGTGTACTTCACTGTTTGCGTTTTTTTTTCCGGAAGGGGGGGGGGGGAATCTCTCCTTCGGTCGGGTTACTTTGTAGTTTTCATTTCATGCCTGTTTCGTTGTTTGTTTTTTGTTTTTTTTTTTCTTTTTTCTTTCCCGTCCTTTGAAGTTGGCGAGTCTTAGTTTGGGTACCGCTAATAAACTTGCGTGTTGTATTGTCCTCTCGTGTATGCGTTTTGTGTCCACTGAGAAGAGATTGGCTTCGTTTCTCTCTTCGGGCGCGTGGAAGTCTGCAGGGTTGTCCATGGGACATATTTTTCTATCCCGTCCCATGGCAATTTATGCCTGTCCCATCCCGTCCCATCCCACGGGATGTTTCCCATGGGATTCCCATGGTATTAAAGATCCTATGGACAACACTGAAAACCACTTTTCGGCTTTTGTTCTATAATTCCTGCTACTTCACATACAATAGATGATTCAGAGGAAAGATTTAAATCCTTGATGAATGAAATAACAGTAAATTTATTTTGCAATATCAAGTATCGACTACCATGGGAAATACAAATGTGTGCTGTCCCATCCCATCCCATCCCATGGGACGTTTCCCATGGGATTCCCATGGGATTCCCATTCCTATGGACAACACTGGAAGTCTGTGTGTGTGGTTGTGAGTGTGTCTGTGAGAGTGCGAGTCCTGCGGTGCCGAATGCGATACTCGACAGTTTGCTTTTTCCAGTTCAGTCATGTGTCTAAAACCGTCCTTCCGGGTACCTTGAAGGGGAGGTGGGTCTATTTGATTGGACTAGTCGTTCTGTATCGATATTGCGCACCACTGCTCAAGACATGTCATTGTGGCGAGATTTGCTAGCAGCTGAACTATCTAGCTGTTCCCCATCGAGTTCCAGTGGCAGCTTACCGTAAATATGGTTCACTGTATCAAGAGCACTGCATGCGAATAACAGAGCCCATCTTTTCTCTTCAACTACCTTCACCCTTCCTGATAAATCGGGTACCGAGGAATTTTAAGGATCATGTGATCCAAAATACGTTCTTACCAGTAAAGAATCTCCAGGACAGTAAGACCCGTAATTAGAGGGCCTGATGTCAAGGTCATGTATATCAATCCTAATGGTGAACGAATCTTCCAATGTGATCCTCCACTCGCACACTCGCAGGTTGTCGTAGTTGGCCGGGTAGTTTGGAGATGACACTACACCCTGGTCACCAGAAATGTCCCCGCCACAATCCCTCAGAACTGAAAAACATATTTAGTTAATTTGAACATTTATTTTGAACGTACAGAGAAGGATGGAATTAGTTTTATTGGAGTGATCGATGACATTTTCAATTTATTGTTATTTCTATCGTCTCTACTTCTGTCGTCTATGCGATTGACAAAAAGCGGATGAGAGATAAAAACAAGAACATAAAAATATATAAATAAAACAAAAAAATCAGCAAAGAAAAACAGAAAGAAAAGGAAATAACCAAACAAAGGAGTAAACATAATTTTAAGCCATCGTAGCTGTCTACAGAAATGAACATTTATGTACTTTGACTAATTTAATGAACATCTTTTTAAGTAAAGCTTTAAAATATGGATATATTTATCCTCTTCGTGATGTTCCTTCACACTTACATAATCAATATAATATTTTTGTATTTCACAATATAATTTATAGTTTCTTTTTTGTTCTTTAAAATGTGACTTTAAAAGAGACACAATTTTTTATTGTACTTACATTGCTAAACGTCAGAAGGTAACTATGTGAAAACCACATGCAAATCCTCTTTGAACAAAAACTTACATGCAGATTTATTAAAAGACTTGTAACGAGCTGTAAAAGAAGCCTGAGTGAAGCCAAGTTCTTCGTCAAGCGTCAGCACAACCACAAGACGCCGGGTGCTAGATGTTACCGGGTTATAACCGGGTAGTTCATAAGCACTGCACGCTCTGCAGTGGAAACATTTACTTGCTTTTGTCAAGTACAAACGCTAAATTCACACACACACACACACACACACACAAAATGTTATTTATTTCTTATTAAAATCTATTACAGCTGTTTTAATTATCTCCTTTATTACTAGATAATTTACTCAAACCGTTATAGAAACCCCTCAGAGATAATCACGTGTTTACTTCGCACAAATTTTTAATATAAATATAAGTATTTAATTTTTCACAAACTCGTACCGGACAAGTAAACTGTTGTCTGTTTGTGATCCATCGTAAATCTCCAGATAACTGCGGGCCAAGTCGTTACATCCGGGTATTTCACTTTGTATGTATAATTCTGTAATGAGTAGCTGAATAACTTCATCCTCTTCAGCTTCGATAGTCCAGACGCAGATTGCGTTCCTTTGGTATCCGTTGATGGAATGAGATGGATATGCGCTAAAATAGATGTCTCCAGCGCTGGCATTTGTCACTGAACCACATGTAGCTGTAGAAAGCAAGAAATAAAAGATGAATAGATATCCCAGAAGACAAGCATAAATGCTCACTATTACTTTTTATTTAAATTTTTAACTTTTCTGAGATAAAAGCGACGCCAAAAGTAGCTATAAAATGATGCAAAGAACATTAGTTTCCATATTTAAATTGGGATTTTTCCTCCTCCATACCACTGCAAACGAAAATGTGTCTGTCTTGAATTGTCTACAACTGCAGCTTGTATATTTCGTAAGAATGTAAATAAATGTTTGTAGATAACTAATAATTTTATTATTAATTTACTATTAGTTCACACAAAAATATAAGTAGTTGCATAGATATAACAGGACCATTTAACATAATATATTCTACTATAGTGTATAGCAAACAATGCATTCCTTTCTATTAAAAAAATTACAAATTTCCTGAATAATTTCTACTTTATTTATATAAAATGTGAAACCAAAATTGTATACATATCTGGTAAATATTAGTTGATTTCTGTAGTATCCTGTCTGTAATACTTACAGTTCTGTGTAGCCAAGAACGTCATTAAGATTTCGAAGTAAGACGAGTAGTTGGCGATGTATTCGATGTGTATGCTGTTGGATGCCTCGTCGACGGCAATCATGTTGTAACTGGATTTACTTCAATCAGACAACACGTTGAACTGAATAATTATTCTAAAAATTAATTTCTGAATGAAGTTTTAGAAGATTAGTTTAAAATAATTATTCATTTTGAGTAAATTTGAAAAAATGTTCAGGGATTTTGTAAATATATATATAGTCTTTCAAAATTTGCAGAGTGATAACGAAATAAATTTACGACTTCTCGTGCATCTGGCCAGCCAAATGTTTCATGTAAATAATTCAATGTCTATGTTTTAATGCTAAAATGCTTCAGAATCATTAGAGACTTTTAAAGTTTGTGTCACTATGGGAGTGTGCCTTTAAATGAGAACTACTTATTATGTTCAGTCATTGTTAGTGTTGTCATTTCGCAACTACTTTCCCTTTCTTTACCAATTACTGAGGATACAAGAGAATACTCTCTAATTCCAGCAAAGCTTGCATCTTATTAATTAATTAAACATGTGTTTGTAGTTTTAGAATAAAACCTTATAATGAGCTCTTCTTGCAGAAAACAGAAGCGCTGATAGCAACTCACATTGTGATCAAAGAACTTTCGTCTTTGATTGGTCCTCTGTACATTTTAACATGTCGATTTATCGGCTGGTAGTCACTGTACCACAAATAACCTATCATCATGATGGCCAGTCCCTGGTCTGCAGTTACCTCCCATTCACATCTTCCTGGCATTGGGTAATCCTGTCTAAATCTCAAGGAATATGAAATATTTTCTTGGAGCCGTATGTTTGGATTTCCACATTCTAAAAACAACAGAGCAGATAATAATAATTATTAGAAAAATAGTGTACACTTACATAGCGTTATATTCCAGCAATATGTTTAAATTTATGCCGCTTTAAAAAGAATAATAATAAAAATAATAATAGTAATATTAATTAAAAAACTGTAAATGCTACTATTCAAACCATTGTTGCAATCATAGAACAGATCACATAGGTGAGAACCACTTATGTTTAGATGCTCATAGGTTTACTGAATGTTTCTTTGAAAACCCTTATGAGTTTAGAAGGGAGGCAGCACATCTCATCATCATCATCATCATCCTTCATGTTTTCAGATCCAGCTGTTTCCCTCTGTCGCTTCGGTCCAGTGCTTTACAAATCGTCAACTCACTGCTATAATTTCTGCAGAAAATGATATTAGCGAAAACAGATTTCTATTTCTTTAGTTCATCTCCAGAGCCCGAAAAGGTTAATGCTGTGATGTAGCAGCTTTTCAAGGATTGGCTAGTAGTTAGATTTCTACAAAAGAAAAGAAAAGAAAAGAAAGAAAAAAGAAAAGAAAAGAAAAGAAAAGAACTTCAATTGCTACTCAGAAGACTTTTGTGCATAACTCAATACATCATAAGAATCTATTTTATAACTAAGAAAAAATATTTCACACAGCACCAACTGTGTGCACAGAGAAACCGCTGTGGCATTAGAAGTTAACACAATGACAAAGAAGTGTGTATCAAGTACTAGGTACGACAGAACAGGTAAACGTATGATAAATACCACATCTCTTTATACTTCTAGTAAGGCGAATGTACATCAGTCTTGTCAGGGTTTGAACAGATTCTTCTTCTTGTTCATATTAGTCCCCTGTAGAGCATAGCGCCTCCCCTGTGGGTTCCAGCTCAGAGCTTGTCCTGTTAAATTGTCAGCTGGCTTTCGCAAGGTGTGACCAATCCAGCCCCGCTTCCACTTCTTGATGTCTTGGCTGGCAGGCTTTTGGTTGGCTCTCTCTCACAGGTCTGTACTGGAGATCTTCTCAGACCATCTGATGTTAAGGATGTGGCGCAGACATCTGTTGACGAATGTCTGTATCTTGTTGGTGATGGCATTTGTCGCCATGTCTCAGATCCATACAGAAAGATTACCTTTACATTTGTGTTAAAGATGTGGATCTTGATGTGTACAGATAAAGCTTTGGAGTGCCAGATAGGTCGTAGCGTGTGCAATGCAAGCCTGGCTTTGTTATTCGGCTTCTGACATCTTCATCTGTACCTCCATCTTTGGTGACTATGCTGCCAAGGTAGGTGAAACGGTCAGACTCTGTATATATACATTCTCCATATAGTTGAATAGTTGTAGTAGGGCTTCTTGCTTGTTGTTGACCAGCATTACCTCCGTCTTCTTGATGTTGATGGTCATGCCAGTCATCGCTGCTTCTTCTGCGAGCCGAGTGAGCTTTGTCTGTGCGTGTTGTTGCCTGTGGGACAACAGGCTGATGTCATCCGCAAAGTCAAGATCCTCAAGTTGCCTGGCGAAGGTCCACTGAACGCCCGTGTTGCTGTTAGAGGTTGTTCTTCTCATGATCCAGTCTATGACGATCAGGAAGATTGTCGGTGAGAGCATACAACCTTGCCTTACTCCAGTCCTCACTGCAAAGGGGTCAGTCAGCTTTCCGTTGTGGATCACTTGGCATGGATGATGGCAATGAACTTTGGTGGAAATCAGTAGTTCTGCATCAGTTTCCAGATGGTTTTCCAGTCTACGGAGTCAAAGGCCTTTTCAAAAACCACAAAAGCTATGTATAGGGGCGGCTGCCGTTCGATGGACTGTTCGATAATATTTCGTAGAGTAGCGATTTGGTCTGTACATGATTTTTCCTGCCGAAAGCTTGCCTGTTCTTGCCTCAGTCTCTTGTCTAGAGCATTCTTCAGTCTCTCCACGATGATTCTGGTCAGCACCTTGCTAGGAATGGACAACAGCCTAATCCCACGCCAATTGCTGCACTGTGTCAGGTCGTAGTTTGGGGTAACTTTACTAGGTAGCCAAGCTTCCAGTCTGCTGGAACTTGCTTCTGTTCCCAGCTGCGGCTGTTGGGTCTGCCTTGAGTGCCTCTGCAGGAATGCCATTTGGGCCTGCCGCCTTGCCAAAATTCAAGGACTTGATGACTTTGATGATTTCAGCCTTCGTTGGTGGGTTGGTGTTTACTCGTGGGTTGGTATTTACTCGAACAGATTAGAAGAACAATCATCATACAATTGTTTGTCTACATTATAAGTTAAATACTTTGCTGATTGATATCCTCAATAGCTGAGACAAATTTCTCTTAAAAATTGACTTTTCCTGTAGATGTATAATAAATCCAGTCTTCTTCAGTTGTACACTATTCACAGCTGTTCACATAGCTGTCTGTTAAGTAACACTCATATAGCTGTCTTGACTGATGCACGGTCACTCCGCTGTCTGTTCAGTTACTCCTAGAAATGGCGCTCGTGTAGCTTTCATATTAACAGTTCTGTCTAGCTGCTTGAAAAGTCAACAGGTCACTGACGCTCATTTATGTACATCAGTGATGCCCAACCTTTTTCGGCCTGCGGGCCATATCCATTTCGGACAGCCGTGTCGGACACCATTTTTTATTAGAAACAAGTTGTACTTACCATTAATTATGTAGTAATTAGTGGGATATTTGAAGTTGTTTTCCCGAAACCAACTTCTGAATGTCCGGCCTCATCGTAGAGACACCAAGTCGGAGTGCTGAATCGAAATGTTCGTCCATCGAAAAAAAGATTGGGAAACGCCCCTACGGGTGGATAAATACTTCTTCTTCCTTTTTTTTAGTTTTTTTAAGGTCTTCTTTTATTACTAACATGCCGATTTCTTGCACTGTGGGCAGAAGCTTCGCGGGCCGGATATGGCCCGCGGGCCGTAGGTTGTGCATCCCTGATGTACATCATTTAAATAGCTTTGACATAGAAACCAGCTTAAGGCCTATTCCCACGCTGCAATGTTCATGTACAAAAACTTGCATACAAGGCAGCTTAGCACCATCGTCCTATTCCCACGTAGCTAGGCCACGCAAGTGTCTCGCGAGCTGACGTCATCCACGCAGAGCATTATGGGTAGTCAATAATATGGCAGACGACGAGTGCGACGAGTAACTGCGGCTATGATAGTGATATTGCATAATGTAGCGGAGAGAGAGAAAAGAAGAAAGAAAAAGAGGATGTGGATGAGGTAGTGGATAACGCGAAGGAGTCGCTTAGGGGCTTAGTCATGTCTTCTAAAGGAAATATCTTCTGAAGATTCACGAGCGCGTAGACGATTCTTGGGAATGTCTTCTTCCACTTTTAATGAACTGCTTCATTTAATCGAGCCTGCATTTTGGTTAATGTAATCTATGTGCAGTGTCAAACAGACACGGATAATTCTCCCAGAGAGAAATCATGAAAACATAGCTCTCCTTCGAACACATGGCTTTTATGTACAATGCGGGGGTAAAAGGGAGCCTACTGTGTTCAAGCATTCCGACTGGAATGTAGGTCAGCCTAGCGAGAAAATAGAAACACGAGCTATATCTTGTAACCTAGCGACAAGGCCTCTCTGCGTGCCGTGTGCACAACTCACTAAGGCCTTGTGGGGCTTCCAACCCCGCTATGTGCCCAACATTGTGACAATAGGGCTTTAGTGACACTAACTTACATGGCTCCTTGCACACTAAGCTGTGTAAGCTAAATCTCACTAAGCTCTGTACACTAAAGCACACTAAGCTCTGTACACTAAAACTCACTAAGCTCTGTACACTAAAGCTCACTTACCTAGCACCATGCTGACATTAGCTTGAAACCCAAAGCCGGCGGACGAGTTCAAGCTGGAATAAAACAGAATTTCGCGGACACCTGTCAGGTCAGGAGGCGTCGAGTTCTGACAAAACCTTTGGAGTGGTGAGTTAGAGTAGACCTGAAATTAATTTCAAGGAAAACTTTGAAAGGCATAACTGGACAACTGCATATAAAACTGATCACGTTTGACAATTCAGCAGAAAGAAATATTGTCAAACTGTTTCAGGTATGATTTTACTTGAAGTAGAGTATTCTTTGTTATACACATTCTTCCGTACAAAAGAAAAACCAGTTCGCTTAAAACCGAACACAAAACTGACAAAGATTTTAAAAAAAGCTACAAGGAGAGACTACAAACAACACACCTGTACACATACATTTATACATACACGCACGTATACACCAGCACACTAAAGCTTCTAACGGTTTTGTCATCCGTTGTCTTCTTTCTTACTGTTATTATTTTGATGTTGTGTTCATGCTCGTGTGCAGCATTTTCTTCTTTGTTTTACTTTGTATTTCTGTTGTCACAATCTCTCAGTATAATTCTTTGTAAATAAGTTTGGTTTGTGTTTAAACTTCATTATTTGTTTGAATCTGTAAGCTACAGTTAATTTTTTTTTCTAAAGCCCGTTTGAGAAAAGCGCTATATAAAAGTTCTTTAATAATAATAACAATAACAACAACAATAATAACAATAACAATAAGTAATCTAAAGAACGTCAAGCACAACCAGGAGCAGTAACGGGCGGTAGAATTTGTCTCAGTCTTTTAACTACAATAAACTTTTTTTGAAAGAATATAAGCAATCATGTAAATCTGTTTTCACTGCCTGCAAATCTCGTGATACAGGTTAGTGTGTTGAAAGTTTATAAAGTTAAAAAAAGAAGCAACTAGCTAAAAATCATTTCCAAATCACTGCATATGATGACCAGGGCCTATCAGTGGGGTGCAGTTGTCCAGGGGAGACATACCTCGATGTAATCACTGTCACATGATGTGTTCGGGAGGTTAAAGTAGGTGAAGCTGATTCTCCAGGTACAGAATGTATTCGGAAGAGAAAAGGAGTACCAGCAATATTGGTTCCCGTAGTATTCATGTGGAAATCCTGGCGACTCGATAGTCCCATTATAGTCCCATGGGATTTCTGGGACGCACACTAAGTGCAGTTAATAAAAAAACAAAACATTTATTAGTGTAGATCACACGCGGGGTTTCTGGCACTCAGTTTCACATCCTATATAATGCTAAGAGCACAACAGAAAACATCTCTTTTTGGAAACTTTAACTTTTGGGTAAAATAGTGACGGTATGAAAATTATTTCACACAAAATTGAGAAAACATGATTTATCAAATATCTTTTAATAAAGAAAAATAACTTGAAAATAAAATGTAGCATTGTATATCGAGATAATAGAGAGTCGAACTTTTTTGCACTTGCATTTAATGCTACAATTTTAAAGTGTTCTCTTTAATTTTATGTGATACAAGTAGATAACTTGAATAAAACATTGTTTTCATTTTGTTGACCTTCCATTTCTTTTTCTTTTTCCCGTGGAATTACACTATTATAAATAACTTAGGCCCATCCAGTCACTAATTGCAAAACACGACAACAAAGCATTACTTACTCTGGCTTGTGGTCACTGATACACCAGTGAGGTGAAGCAGCAGGAGGAACCAAAGATTAGCCATGGGTCTACCCACTCCTCCACCTAGTCATTGAAGACAGATATGAAAAATAATCAGATGTTCTTCGAACGGGCTATCTGTCTAACCACCCAGTTCACCTGCTTCAACTGGGTTGATGTTTGCCACTACCAACTCTTCCAAACTGCTGTTGCTTTATTTGGTGTTGGTTAATTTATGACTTCGCTGAAGTCAAGCATTTTTAAATGCCACTAATAATCTGCTGGCTTAGGTTTGTGATGGTATCATAAAGTTAAAGAAAGGGATATATACCTTTTTGTAATGTCATTTGCAGGAAAACAACTCTCTCAGCTGCTCCTTTCTTCAGTCTCTCTCTCTCTCTGTCTAAGATACTTCAGTATAGTAGTGGTATGTCTCAATTTCTTCTTGATGTCATGTCTATGCATGAAGCAGCTGGGAAAGATTTAGTAGGGAGATATAAGCATTAAAAATAATCATGCTTCGGAGCAAGTTGAAGCCTACGACCAACCTTCAACTAAAACGAGTGACAAAACTGGCTAGGAAGT